>BGPR01048153.1:0-11623 GCA_013235015.1 Araneus ventricosus | reverse complement strand
GTCAATGAAAACATACCACCCAAGATTCTGTCATATTTTATACACGAGACTGATGCATAGCAAAAACAATAATGCAATCATGCATTCCTATTGAAAACAGATCACAAATACCTTCTTTTCGCTTCCTTCCTCGCTTGCGTCTTATTATACAGTAGTGGTCAATGAAAACATACCACCCAAGATTCTGTCATATTTTATACACGATACTGATGCAGTAGCAAAAACAATAATGCAATCATACATTCCTATTGAAAAAAGATAACAATTACCTTCTTTTCAACCGTATTATTTCCCTAATTTCAATTTAAAATGCCATATTTATAAAAAAAATGCAAGTGGTACGTTTCCATTGGTGACTACTGTATATAGAACATATAGATAAGGAAAGGAAAAGGAGATATTGGGCACAGTCCGTAATGCGAGATGGATTATTAAATGGAAAATTCAAATTTTACATTCAATCTAAAGGAATATCCGAAAAACTTTTTTAAGTATTATTAAATGATTGAGCTGAGTTTAAATGAAATAATTCACTAATTGGTCCGTACATACAACGATGTGACACAACATCGGATCTCTATATCACTCTGAGACTGTTGATTTAATAGGCAAAGTTTATCACTAATGAAATTTTGTAACTTTTTATCAACTAAACACATTAAAAATCAAACGTAAATTTTGATAGTTGCTGGATGGTTTGTAAAATGAGTGAACGAGTGAATTTGGTTTTTTTTGGTACAAGGGCTATATTTGGCCGTACTGAGCCAGGATGGTTTGCAAAAGATAAACTATCCGGTCTTAGTTTTCTTATTTTTGTCGCATAACTACACTGCGGATGGTATGTTCCTTTCCATTTCATATCTTTGATTTCTGACAGGTAACTAATCAATCGATTAATAAAAGCACTGATTGGAATGCTTCTAGCCTAATTTAATAGCTAACCGCACCTTGTTCGTGTTACACAGTGCGGTGACGTCATGTCATCTTTCATCTAGAGATTCTCTATGTATTTCGAAGTTAAATTAGGGAAATGCGCTTCGTATGCATCACATGAGAAGAATTGATTCCAATGGTAGAGAAGCACTGTCCAATGGCAGATATGCAAACGCTAAGACATAACACTCTGAACAAATAAATAAATTTGTAAGAAATCATTATTGCATAGGAGGAAGATATTCGCACACAGATTTTCTTAGCAATTTAAACATAAATGTAAAAGTATATTAAAGATTAGAATAATGTTAAAGAGAGACATAACCAATAAAGTACTTTCAGATAAGGTATAAAATTCCAGATCCCACAAAAAAAGATAAAAAGCTTGAGAAAGTATAATTAAAATTCTTACATAATTAATAGACCACATTACAGCAGTGGACTTTGATGCTTAATTATTTACGTCTCCATTTCAGTTAGAATTCTAAATTAATTTAACACCATCATAAAAAAGTTAAGAACAAAAACAAACGACTTTTATGAAAATTTGGAAACAATAATTGTAAACATTGTCAAGCATGAAAATAGCTTTAATGAAATAAAAGTAATAATACTTTTAAAGACGAATTTATTCATTCAATTATTAAATGATTTACAAATTATTATTTAAATTTTTCTTTTCTGAGCGCTTATTGCAGCAAATTTTTAAGTGCATTAAGCATCTAATAAATAAATATATATATAACCATAAAATATATATTAGTTATTTTCAGCAAACATAATTTCAACTACCAATAAAGCTGTAAAAGAAATAATCCTATCAATCTATCGTATCAATATTAGAGCACGTTTTGTCGACGGAAACGGCGAGGCGTACTGGTACTCTGAACTACCCAGCTTTCGTGGAATCTTTCTGCAGCTGGGATATCTTTTTGTACACAAATATACTCAGAATATTGAATTTTTTGCGCTAGGTTGTTCAAATAACTTATAATAATGTCACTTCGGAAATGTCTAATGTAAGGTATTAGCCTTGAGATTTATAAAATAAGAGGAGTGGTCAAAAAGTATCGGAACTGGCGCACTGTCTTTAAAGCTAAAACACGCAGAGTGAAGACGCTTGGCAGATATTGACCCTGAACACTCCCACGCACACGCCGGAAGTTACAATGTCGTATCTCTCTCCACTTCTGTACAGAAGAGCTTTGAAAAACGCATGTACTGTGCTGCTGGCGCATTTCTTATGGCAGATAAATTTGAGTTCTAAACTGCGCCCGATGTTTTTGAATGTTCGATCTGAATCATAGCCATAAACCTACGAGTAATCCCCTGCTACAATCATTTAAAAAACTTTCCCTCATCTTGAATGCATTCAAGGAGATTGAGCGCAACTGAAAGCCGGTTCAGTTTGGTCTACAGAGAACAGTTTAGGCACAAACTTGTCAAACACACATCTCATACCCAAATCTTCAATCAGAATAGTCTGAACTGAACCATAGCTAATACTGCAGCCTTCAGATAACTCATGAATAGTGATTTGATTATTTTCAGGCACAGCTGAACAAACATCTTGAATGCTTTGACATTTGTCAAAGTTTTGGAACTCATAAATTTCGACATTTTCACGGCCATGTTGTACACATTTGAACAACTCATAATCTCTTTTTCGGCCCATACAATCTCCTCCATAAACTTTCCTTTACTTTATATAAGTCTCACTACAAATATCACCACGCTGTTGGCAAAATGTGATGCAGATTCTCCGCTTAACTTTCTCTGCCATAGAAAAATGCGACGACAGCACAGCACATAGATTTTTCAAAGCTCTACTGTATAGAAATGGTGGGAGCTATGACCTCCTTACGCTCGGTGCACGTGTGGGAGGGGTCAAGGTCAATATCTGCCAAGCGTCTTCACTCTGCATGTTTTGATTATGAAAACAGGACACAAGTTTCCATACTTTTTGATCATACTACACCTCGTTTAATATTATCCGTTATGATCTTACTACGTCGATCAGACTAACTACAGTATCATCTTTTTTTGAAATGAAAGCATTTGCGAAACATATCATTTTATTCATCTTTAAGTGTCTAATCACTTTATTATGTTCTTATTTTAAATTCAATATTAATTTTTCCGTTTCCTGAAGTTGCTTGAGTGGTCGTTTGTTGTAGAAAGACTTGGAATATCTTTAACCTTGGAATAATTTTAATTCGTGGTTGAGTTGTTGGATTTTATGACAAAAGTTTCATCGCTGGTTGACAAAAATTTCATGGCTAGGCTGCTCGGCTAGGAACCATCAGACGAAATCCAAGTTTGGCTTTTGGATGGGCAACTAAGTTCAAGATACCCATTTTATGAAATTAACATGGACATATGCAATAAGCAGAATACAGATGAAAGCCAAAAAAACAGGAACTAAAGTCTTAATTCATGAGTTTTCAAGTCATCCAACAACACAATAGTGGCAACGTCGAAATGTAGTTTTAGTCAAACCAATCACAATTAACATCTATGCCATCTTGATGTAAGCAGCTGCTTTCTTTTTTTAAAAAAAATACTGGGAATTTTAAGGAACCTTGAATAACATAACTGTCATTTCACGATTTCAAAAGAAGCCATTTGTGTAGGAACTAGAATTCCACTGGCTTATTAAAGACAACCAGAGGACAAATCTTAATAATTTGCATATATTTTTTTTTTCATGAACCTTTAAAAAAACTAGGGCTCTATAACGTAAATGACTTAAGTAATAAAGTGAAAACATTTTGGGTTTGAACCAAGGTTTATACAAAAGAAATTTTCTAGTCTTCAACTGACCTCAGAACCAAACACGATTCTAAGATAAAATGCGTAAAACAGCTGAAAATGTTTAAAAGCTTGGCATAAAATCCAAATTACAAAAGATAGAGAAGGAAGACGAGGAAAGAAGACTTATTTTTCATATTTGGATGCAGGTAGGAAATAGGGAACCAACTATCATTTTATGGATTTCTGATTTGTTATCGCAAATTGTACATAAGTGTGAATAGTTTTCCGTTCATTCCATTACTATACAACAGACTATTAATGATACAATCTGTAATGATAAAGAAGAATGCGTGTGTGAGAGAGAGAGAGTGTGAGTGTATGTTGGCGGGCAGACCGGTGGACCTGAAGCTAGGAAATTTGGTAAACACATACTTTGGAAGATGTGTACGCACACATCGAAGACATTTTTTTGAAATTTTAATTAGAATTTTTATTAAATAAAAAATAATCGAGATTTTGTTTTTTCCCCTAGATAACAGAGTTTGCAGAAAGGGAAGGGGGAATTTTGGTTCGCTATGCTCGAATTACTTGCTTCTGAAATTCGTTACAAACATTTGAAAATACATTGGTTACATAGGAGTTCCACTGAGACCATTCGAAAAGTTCGTCATAACCGAGGGTTTGTTATACCGGGGTTTGACTGTATTATCTCTCTTTGAGCTTGACATTTATCTTTCTTATTGTACTGTAATAAATTTTCTATTGGATCAAGAAACAAAAATTATCTAAGATACAAAAATTAGGAACATATTCGGTATCACACAAAAAAACTCCGATGCTCACTTATAATCCTTATCGATATTACGAGCATGTTTCGATTCAGCAAGCAAGCTGAGATTTTAGGTCAGATGACAGATAGAGAGAAATGGGCAGATGCATTGCACAATGAACAGAACAGGCCTTAGGTTTCTTAAATAGGACAAGTTTCATGTCTAGCAAAAGTTGAAATTTAAAAATACTTTTCTGAGGGAACCATTAACCCGTTTAATACTAAAGGTACATATACGTCCAACTCACATTATAAATTTACTACCGGGATAAAAATTACTTTGAAACTCAATGTAACATGTTCCAGTTGGAGAACAAGAACAATTGTGCACATTTCATCGTTAGTTACCTAGATGACACGCCTATTTTCCCTCCAAAAGCTTTTGTTTACTGGAGACTTATCTTCTGTGCATGTATATTCGATAATTTTGACTTATTGATAAGCAATGTGCATTTTTACAATAATATTGATGAAATATTGTAAATATATAAATAAGTTTTTGCAATAACTAATAATAATCATGTTTCACGTACAAAAATGTAATATTTTTGGTTATGAGACTATTATGTTCCAGCCTTGGTTTAAGATCCGCTTGGAGAAAAAAATCCAAATAATTAATTTGGCTTATTTGGAGTATTTTAACTTCATTCGCATAGAAAATTGGATAAAAAAATTCTTTTAAAAATAATTCCGCATAGAAAATTCAATAAAATAAATGTTTTAAAAAAGTCGTAGTCAAATGTTTAATACTGTTACAAAAATTGTCCTGTGTGTGTACAGTGAAAACAGTCCAACAAGCAGGATAATGGAGGATGACACTTTACTCTCGAATATTCCGGAAAACACGATCGCAGGTAACAGGGAAAACAGCACTTGCACTGATTAGCAACATAACAAACAGCAAATCACTAATAATAACAGTAACAGCACTTTCAATACCGCTCGGCTTCTAACAGCTTACTAGCTAACACAGTGGATAAAACTCCAAAAACGTTCGCACTCTGAAGGCTATCCCAGTCGATCAACACGTTCAAAGTCGATCAACACACACTGTAATCCGAGCACGGATCTGTTTATAGTCACCCCGACAGGCCATAATGTCACATGGAATCATCTGGATAAATCCGGATGTCGGCCCCTGATAGAGATATCAAGAAAATTCCAGTACTTTTGAGATCTCACATTTCGTTGCCAAATTTGTTTCCAAGTCGCCAAAATGGTCGAGAAGTTTGTCGCCGAGGTTGGGGGTCGATGGCTCCATTCTCCCTGAATTCCCATGCATACCCCTGTAGAACTCTCTCCCCAACCATAAGACTAACATTGCTGGGAAGCGATATTCCATGTTCGTAACAACATCAAGTTACGCATAAATGATTTTATTGAAATTTTTCGCAAGCAATAACTTCGGCGAACCAAGTGGTAGCCAAAGGAGGCTAGTAAAATATGTTGGAACAATTCACCGATTTTATGACTGTATCCATTTGAAATGTTGATAAAATATTTCGATTATTACACTTTAATAAGGAATTACTTGGAAAATGATGGTGCTTTAAAATCAGAACATTAAAAATACATATGAAAGTTTTATACTGTGAGCTGCTGTTGTCTTTATTTTTAGCAGTCAAAACAAGTACTTTGAGAGTATTACCAGCTGTGATATTAAAAAATACGTTTTTCATTTTTTCCCCTCGAAATGTCTCTTACAGTCTAAAAGAACGTTAGTGTCGCATCAGAGATTGTACTATTGATAACATCGGTGAGGGTTTTTTTTATCGGTGGATTTATTTGGATAAAAAGGATATCATTCAGCATCTGTACACAGAAAGGTAATCAGATCAGTATCTGCCATCATTTAGAGTTTGTGTATAAAAGTTTTAAATGCTTTGATTATTTTAAGATGAAAATATTACTACTTCTGTATCATTTTGTGACAATATTTTTTTCAAATGAATAACGTAATGACATATCAGATCTTCAATTTACAATGCAACAAAAGAACATTCGATTTCTGCTATGAAAATGTCACACAATTATAAAAAAAAAATGTTTCCTACTTACATTAATGCGATTCTTCCTGCAAAAGATTGCTGATTTTTAGTTTGATAACAAATCAAAGTAAAAGATATATAAAAATAATTTTGTATAAATAATTTTAGCATTTAAATAATATAACTATTTTTAAATAACTCTGCTTCATTTTTCTCTCTCTAAATAAAAAATATATAAATATTTAAAGCATATAAAAACTTCCAATTATCACACATTTTGAAATATGTATTTTGTTATATTGAGTGTTTCACGATGCAGTTTTTACATCAGTTTGCTTGCAGTACTTTATTTTACTAATAACTGATAGGATTTCAGGGAGCTAGACAAAAATGCTAAAAAAAATGCATTAAAACATCATCCAATGCATGGAACGCAATTATTTGTTTCTTCAAAATTTATAAAAATTAATAAAGAAAATTTAAGCAATCGTATGTAGTACAAATAAATTGATAATTATCAATGTTTATACTTAAGTTGAGTTTATATGAAACTTGAATAATTTTAATTCGAAATGGAATTTCGTCAGAAATAATGTTTCAAACAGTTGTTACAGATTTTTTTCCACGCGTGCATACTTTTTGAAACCATTTACATTAATTTAGCCTTTATTTATAAAACAACCGTTTTTAAATAATAACATCTTAGTGCTTATCTTAATAGACATAAAATAGCGTAAGTGGTATAATAAACTGGAAAGGGTAAATTACCACGCTAAATCAAAAATTTAATTTTACAATAATTGTAAGAAATAGCTGTAACATCACATTAGCTGCAAAAGTTTTTTTGTTGTTAATAATAATGGTAAGTATTTACATTATCTTAATAATCCTCTGTTAATGATGTATGTACATAATTCATTAATTTATTCAAACATTGTAAATGAGTAATTTGAGCTTGCTTCTATACATTTAGCGTCTTGAAATTAAGCTAAAAAGAAGCATGGCATCTTGGGCAGCATCAAGCTTGATCAAATATTTATTTTTTATGGCAAAATATGGAATAAAATTTCTCACTTGTAATTCAACATCAGTAAATGCCAAGAAATATTCGAGTGTTTTGTCACTGACCAGTTTCTATTTTTCATTTAAATATACCAAAAAGTGACAGAATCAAAACTTTAAGAATGAGATGCTATCATTAAAATTATCATTATTTGCTTCATTTATTTTCCCTGCCATCCCTATATTGTTGTTGTCACATATTCTGTAAGGTACGTCAAGAAAAAAGAATAAAAATAATGACTCAAATGAATAAAATAACATAGTTTCTGAAGAAAAGAATGAATGAAAAGAAACATTTCTAGAAGAAATGTAGTTTTTTTCATTTACAGATTGTGTTTATGCCATTAAATTTACCACTAATGACATCTAATAAAACTTCAAGATTTTTAATTTCTAAGTGAAAGAGAAAACTTCCAATAAGATGATTTGCTGCTTGTAAAACAAACAAAATAAAAAAGGAAGCGGGGGAATATAGTTTTCACACCAGGGATGAATGGGTTTACACGGAGCGCTTGGACTAAGGGGTCCTTAATCTCCGATACTAAAAATGGCTTACCAATGATCCTTACGAGAAAATTGATTTAAACATAAATTGACATATAAGAAACTGGGAAGGGGGGATTCTGAAAGATAAAATATGGTTAGATGCATTAGATAACTCATACATGCGTCCATTCAAAATAAACATTCACTCTTTCATTCTCACGTCTCTATTATACAACAATTAAGAATAAAGCAAGATTATAAAAAAAAAACATTTTTCCTTATATTTGTCAACTG
This sequence comes from Araneus ventricosus, assembly GCA_013235015.1. Taxonomy (NCBI): domain Eukaryota; kingdom Metazoa; phylum Arthropoda; class Arachnida; order Araneae; family Araneidae; genus Araneus; species Araneus ventricosus. Next base: position 3,277 of record BGPR01048153.1, on the reverse strand, counting down.
GCGTTAATTCGTTTGTCCACGTCTGATGCTCTGGTTGTTGTCTTGGTCGAGCTGGGTGGTATTGAGCGGACTGACTTTCCCAAGAAAGTCCTTAAAAGGACTGGTACAGGCAGGTTTATATAGTTTTCGATTTAGTTATTCTTTCTGAGAGGAAACATAATAATAAAGCAAACAGCACTGCTAATACGTTATAAAAAATGCTGGAAAAATAATCTGCTAATTTCCGTTGAATCATCCCGTTTATATACGTTACTAGCTGAAAACCCGACGTTGCTCGGGAACCATATTTTTTCATATACCGGCCTCCTGTTTTTTTTCCCTACAAATATTATCACTAACTTTCTCCAACAAACGTAAATCTTCTTTGAATCATTTAATATTGAATTAAAATTTTCAAATATAGTCTTTTTATAACCTTATAACAGTATGGATTGAATGAAAATGCTAGAAAATTCGAAAAAGAACATTTATTTTAAACATTTTTTATCGGCAAAACTGATTTATTGCTAGCTTATACACCCGGCGTTGCTCGGGGTAGAAATATTTTCAAGTCTAAGTAGTTATAACACTTTAAGTTTAATTAAATAGTTTTTCACTTTAACATCTTCCGTTGAGCGCAAATGGCCCTCTGGGCATGGTAATATTTCCATGCCCGTAGTCATATTTTGAATTAAAAACTGGTATAAATGCAGTAATGTTTTGTCTCCATGCCGCCCCTAAAACTGGCATTTGCGACATCTATACTTCCTTCCCGGTCGCTACGCCGCATCACACTGATTAGGATCATTTAAAAGTTTGTGAAATTTAAACGAAACATCGCGTAGTAACTAAACTAACGTCATTGGATGTTTGAGTGCATGTTAAAAGCTACGAAATAAAAACAGAAGTTAAGTACATGCTACGAAATAGTGACAGCAGAAGTAAGAGGTCTATCTTGACCAAAGAAAACAATATTTTCTTAACTTTAACAATGGTAAAATCACGTAAATAAAGGATTTGATGAAACAATAAATTGATTGAATTTGATTTTATAATGCTAAAAGCATTGTTAAAATTTGAGTTTTAAATGAATTTTGAAACCTTAAATACAGTTAGAGAAAAATTGTACAGCAATTAAATTTGGTTTCATTAAAAGGATAATTTTTTGCTCTTTAAGGTGATGTAAAAATAAGTTTCGTACCATAAGTATTTTAAAAGTTATAGGTGAAAAACGTCAAAAAATAGCTTATTTTTTTTTATTTAATTAAATAAATAAAAATCTAATTCGAATTTTAAAATAATTTTTCCGGCGTTAGCTCCCTCTTGTGCTACTGTGCCAAATTTGGTCTCCGTAAGTCCAACGGTGTGGGCGTGCATAAAGAACCAAAAAACGAACACATAAACAAAATTTCCTCTTTTATACATATAGGCTTATTTTCAAGAAACGGTAAGGTTTCATTCTTCGAAAATAACCTGAATGTTAATCGCCATTTATAAATATTTAACATTGAGAATTTTTCCTTAAAATAAAAACGAATGAATTCTCATGTGTGCACAACAGTATTTGTAATCTTGTAACGCATATTTCTAATGATTTAATTTATTCAAAATAAGCTTTATTAGTAAGGTGATCAACTTTTTTACAATGAAAAGGAGGACAGAAATAAATTGAAAAAAAATATCGTAAAAAAAGAAAAATTTTATTCATTGTAACAATAATGCCGAATACACTATAATGTGATAAATGCATAATAAAGACATTTGTACCGTTTTTATTGTAATTATGCTTACATGCATATCAATAATTATTGAAATTAGTACTAAATGAGACAATGGATCGGATCGGCATCGATCGTATACGAAAATTTATAGATTAGTGTTCAAATATCGAAAAGGAGCACATGCAGTAGAACACTTTTAGAGTTTACACACTTTTAAACACTTTTTTTTATTTATTTAATTAAACATACAAAAGAAGGACTGTCCTCCCTAAAGGATTGGTCACCTTATTATTAGATAAGATTTCATAACCGTTGATCTTAAAATTGTTAATCTATGTAAGTTAATTATTGATAGGTGTCGAAGGTTAAAATTAGATCTATATACATCAATTATTAAACCAATACTGGGTGCTGAAATATAAAACACATTAATATACAATTTTGCTGTATCTAAGAATGCACCTACCTTTCAGGCACAGCTACCTAAAAACATATATAATTGGCCGCTAAATTAAGAAACTGAAAACATAAAAAACATTGCGTTGTAAAAATAATTAGAGAAAATTGAAAAAGAATCAAAATATTATTTTTTTTATTTATTAAAGAATAGTTTAAATTAAATTAATTACTGCCACAAGTTAGACATATCCAATAATGATGCACATGACTAAAAATGTAATAACCAAAATAAAAAAAATGTAGCTACACATAATGAAAAGCACTGCAAGCTTAAAAAATAGTAATGAGGATACTAAGTAAAAACAACAAATTCAAGAAACATTTTTTGCTTCTGCAGAAAAAAAATTGTGGTACGTTGGCGATGCACAGCGCAGTGTTTGTTTGCTTGTGGAAACTTATTGGAAATCCACGATGTATGAAAAACTCGAAAAAATTTCACTTTCACTAAATTATGTATTTAGCACTAATTTAGAGACGAATCAACGAATCGACGCACTTAGCTTTGTCAATCTACATGCGATTAAATCAGGCACAAGCTCTGAACCAAATAGGTGATTCAGTCGCATTATTGATGCTCAAACACGCCTCCAACAGAACTTCCCTCTATCCACAGTTAACGGAAAAGAACTTTCGAAGGGCAGGCTGTTCAATAATTACAACCTGGTCATTTTTAGTGTACTGCAATCATTTATTGCAGGGCTTGGTAGGTTGAGTAATCAGTTCGTTCAATCTACTGATTTGGAGAGCTTAAAATCACACCAAAAAAGCTGTCACAATAGCCTTCATTCCACACATGAACATAAAAACACGAAAACTTTGGTTGACACCATTCAAAGCTTGAAGATTTTCAAACTCGCAGAAAAAACATAAAATCACTAAAACTTGTTGGATAAACGAACTCTTACTTTCCAATTTCCAACCGAAAAATAAAATTGCAGGGACAAGCTCCTTGAAGACCCAAAGTCCTCCAGGAACCCGCAGGTGCAACCACCACTTCTGGTTCAGTCAAGCAACACTCAAAAATTCAAATCACACAAAGGAATCTCTTCCGATCAGGCGACACTTACTTTTACGCACAAATACATCCGCGAAACAAGATGGCGAGTAAATAGTCCCGT
>BGPR01048152.1:0-11623 GCA_013235015.1 Araneus ventricosus | reverse complement strand
TATCTGGGACCCTAATTACAGAAATAAAATTGAAATTATCGAGCGAAGTCAAACCAACTATCTTATGATATTTATTTTACAAGAAAAATTGGATTTTACTTGCAGGATATATCTTCTTCTCGTCTACTTGATATCTTTAATTTACCTAGTTTGTGTTCCAGACGTGATATTTATTGCGTTCTCTTCTTTTACAAAGACATTAATGGTTTGATTGATTGCAATGATATACTGAGTTCCATATATTTTGTTATGCATGCCTTATCTCTAAAATGGAAAAGTTTATTTTAAAATGTATTTTCGAGATTTAATTTTCTGAACAAGTTCTCTTTGTACAAATTTTATAGAATTCTTAACAATTCGTCTGATGAACTTGACGTTTCTTATATGTCTTTTGATGTTTTTCAATTGAATTGTTTACAACTTTTCAATTATGATGCATTTTCTTTTAACTTTTAACATTCGACTGTACTTAATTTTAATGTTAAAGAAGTTGTTATGCGTTTAGTTTTTCTGTACTCTACTGTATTCATTTTTTTTAAAATACTGCATCGTTTTTCGATGTGCTTGTGTCCGTCTGTGTTCAGTTTTTGCAATTCAATTTTTATCTGTAGTGTGCGTTTTTTGCTTTAAATTTTTAAATTCCTAGTGTGTTTTTAAGGATTTTGTGTTTGTGTGTATTTTACTTTTAAATCATTTGTTTTCTCTCTAATGTTTTCAATTTTTTAAATCCTTAATGTGTATTTATGGTATGATGATGAGGGTATACATCTTTAAGAATCCCAGCCTCTTTTAACATTTTTGTGATAATGTGCATTCGTTTTACATTATTTATGGGCTTGTAAAATTTTTCATGGTTTTGTGTTTTGAACTGTTATATTCTCTGTAAACAACTTTTAATTTTTTAATACGTTTTTTTCATATCTTTAAGATTCACTGATTCTTTTGTTCTTCATGTGCTGATAATTCATTTTGTGCCTGTACTCTGTAGATGGAGTTTTTCTCCGTAGTGCGCTCTTCTTTTAAATAAATATTTTCGAAACATAATAATTACTTTTAACAATATTTTGATTTCTTATTAGAGGCGTCTTCTGGTAGTGAATATGAAAAAATTCATCAAAAGATTCATATTAATTATAAAATTTAATCATGAAATATATAAAAGGAGGTATTTAAAAACTTTTCAGTTTCATTTGGTTGCTTCAACTTAGGACTAGAAATGACCAGTACTTCGGATAATTAAAGACTTCGCATTTTTACTGTTTATTATTATTTGTAAGAATTTCATGCTATAGTCATATTTACACAGATGACGAAGCTTGAAAAACATATTTGTACCAAAAGTCATTAGAGACAGTAATTTGGAGAATTGTGTATCAAATAATGAAACATAAGAAACACTGAACGAATGTAGTTTCTTTGAGTTTCTTACAGCATAGCAAAAGAAACTATAGGAATTCTAAATTGACGAAAGCATTATTCTGGAAATCCCTTATGAATTACATACATTTACAGAAAATTCCAAACGTCGGCTGCAATTTTTTATGGTAAAATATAGTTCTGAAATTTTGAATTAAGGAATAAATGCTATTTTAGTTTTCACTTCTCAGTTTTTTTGTCGTCATTTTTACATACCAAGCACTTCCGTAGGAGTTGAACTTGTTTGAATTTTATTACGATAGAATTTCTTACAATATTATTTTGGTTAAGTTGGTATCCCTCTATGAAGCTACACTATTATAGGATCGACATCCTAGTTTTGAATAGTTCTGAAATGACGAGATGAACAACTAAGCTAGCTACGACTTTCCAAATTTCAAAGAGGAAAGAAATACTGAATTTTTCGTAGCCAAAAACTAACATTTCTAATTTTTTTCACATGTTGTTGGAACATGCGGTGTCATCTGTACATCGGATGTTAAAAAATACAGAAATATTCGTTATTGGTTGCGAAAAATTTAACATTTCTTTCGTCTTTGAAATTTCAAAGAATTGAGATAGGTGGTGTTACATGTTAAGCGACGATTTTCAATAAGGATCCCGCTTTTTCTCCGTGTATGCTAAAAATATTGTATTATTCATTGTTTCATGTTACGTATCGCATCTAGATGGCGCTACAAGTCTATTTCAGCGTCATTTGTTTTCTCCTTCTCTCTTGGGGAATTTTTTTTTTTTTTTGTCATTTGCGCGGCAAACGTGTGCGAAACTATGGATTTGCCGAGGTTCAGTGGCGTTTTACCTGTGAATATAGAAAGAAAATATGTTGATTATGATAATAGAGCTAGTAATTCTCAGTATTCAATAAATTTGGAGCGTGATGATAATAGTGAAAATTCATCATGATGTCAATCATTTGGAAATCAAACTGACCGAACCATAAGGCAAAATTGTTTCTTCCTTTTTTTTTCAACAATTTTATTTATTTTTTCTTGTTCTATAGCAAAATTTATTTTTATATGTTCAAAAAAACAAGTAACAAAACTAAACAGCACTTTTATAAATGAATAACAGAAGCAGACAGCAGATCACTAATAAGTATCAGTAACAGCATTTTAAACAGAGTTGAGAATAAATCAGCTCACCTGCGTGTGCTGTTGTCAAAACTCCAAAAAGATACTGACTCACTCGCATCGGCTCCTGGGTATTTCTTGCTTTTCGGATAAGGTGTGACGTCACATAGCATTCTCTAGAAGGTTCTCTAATCTTCGTTCCTAGTAGAGATAGGGTCATAATTCTTGGCTTTTCTAGAAGATTCATTTTAAGATTGGATAATCATTCCTTCATAATAATTCATTTTAAGAGAAGAGTAGAAAATATGTCTTCCAAATTATCGCCAAAGTTGGAGTTCATTGGAGAAACCTCTGTAAAACTCTCTTTCCTGCCATAAGACTATTATAGAAGGGAAACAGTATTTCTGATTTGTAGCAGTAAGTAGGGAGGGAAATTATGCTTGTGTTAGATACAGCTTCACACACAGAATCTTTATATTCAAAAATTTATTTCGATTAACCTTTTCATATGCTCGGATGCTTTTATTTGAAATTGTGTTTACACAGACAGAAAGCGATTACTCTTAAATACTCTTAACTTACTTACTTAAATACTCTACCACTCACTTCAACAGCACAAAACATTTATTTAGGGTTTATTTTCATTTACAAACATGGCTTGGAAATAAACTTAATCCCGAGAGATGGTGTTGAAAATATAACTGATAGTTTTTTAATTCCCATTCGAACAACGCAGATACCTGCCCCAGGTTCTCTTTTAAATATGATTTTCTGTTCTTGTTATAAAGGGTGCGGCAGTGCATGTGGATATCGAAAGATGGGGTTCCACTGCTTTATTGCTTGTGCTTTAAAAACACATATAAAACGATACCCCACGTGCCCAAATTGCTAAGATACAATTTTCTCCCTCCCACTCCCCTCTTCCTCCCCCCCCCCAAAAAAAAAGAGAAGCGCACTTCAGAATGTCGATAACTTTTCAGATATTATTTGGAATGAGATAAAAAAAGCTCTCTGCGTAAGAAAAGAGCCTGGTTTGAAAGTTTTTCCGAAGAAAATGACCAGATTTTGACGACACAGTTTTCTCCCCATCGCCGCCTTAAAAATATGGTAAGCGTACAGCAGAATGTCGGGGACTTTTCAGATATTATTTAGAATGACATAAAGAAGCTTTTTTGAGGCAAAACCTTGGGCTATTGAAAGTAACTTTTTGTATGTAGAGCCTGGGTCGAAGACCTATAATCTCCATTCCATAACTGTGCTGTAAAAGAAAGTGACAAAACACAATAACTCTAACTTAATCATACCGTGCCAAGGGGTATTAAGAGAGAAGAAAGAATAGGGGGAAAAGAAAAAAAGAATAAAAAAATAAGATAAAAAACAATTAAAAATAATCATAAAAGTTCATGATAAAAATTTAAATTAAAAAGAAGATTAATGATTTAAGGGTAAAAGAGTATTTAACGAAAGAAAAAAATAAAAAAAAAATGTTCGATAAAATAATAATCGTTCAAAGTGAACTAAGAAAAGCGTTAATAGCTGGAGAGAGAAGTTTTTGTTTCTCTTCCGTAGATGGCAAAAAATCGTTCAGTCAGTCCAGAGTAGTAAACAAAACTTTTCCGAAGAAAAATGCCAATTTTACTGGACTAAGAGGCTAAAGAAGGAAACTAAGTGACCTTGTACCTTTTCTCGGTACGGCTAAGTGGTATGTTTGTAGAGCGTTTGTCAGCTAGACAAAATGCCATGGTTTGTTTCCGGACAGCAAGTTGAGAGCATTTTTTTTGTACACGCAGCTTCTTAAACAATCTGTTTGAGAATTTGAGTTTTCACTAATTATGTATAAACCCGATATCTATAAATTCAATATTCTATTTGATTTTGCTTTTTTTGCTAAACAACTCTATTCTTACTCCCTTTTCGCTACAAAATTCTTGCATGTGATTTAAATTTAAAAATGTATGAATATTTTCTTCAAGGTCTCTTCAGTTATTCCTATAGAAAATCAATTGAACAGAATGTACACTGCCAAATAAATAACGTTTTATCCAAATATACAATACTGTTAATTATTATTCAAAAAAATAGGTAGAATTCGATAATGACATCATCTCCAATCTAGTTCTTTTACAGGATTAATTTACAGTGGATTAAAAACAAACTTTTAAATATTTATAGAAATGAGGAAACAGTTTGAATGTAAGTCCAGCAATGAGAAATAACGTCTAGAATTATATTTAAAAATCTTTTTTTAAATTATTAAGATTAGAGAAAAAATTCACGACAACTCACTAATAATTTTTAAACTGTAAATGACATTTTATCCGCAGATATTTTACCCGTTGAAACTGGTTCCACTTGATCAGGTATAACTAACAAAGTTCATGAGTCAAGAACTCAAAAAGGAAGCAAACAGCACGCTGTGTTCCTCAGGCGGTCACCCTCCCAGGTACCGACTGCGCCCGATGGTACTTAACTAACGTGATCAAGCAAGAACCAGAACTTGGCGCACTGTACTTCCAAATAACGTTTCCTCCGCTGATACTGTACCTTTCAAATAACGTTTTATCCGCAGGTACAGTACCTGCAAATAACGCTATCCTTAAAAATATGGGACATAAAGAAAGTTATTGTTTTTCAACAAACAATGACTGTTTTTAGGGTGTAATTTTGATCTTTTTTTGTTAATGAACGTTAAATTTTCAACACTAAGAAAAAAGGTCGTATGTAAGATGCGAATTGTTCATCGTAACTGATAGTTAGAACAGAATAATATTGGCAAGTTATGTATACAGTTTAAGTTGAGACGGAGAATTTTTCAAAAGTAAATTTTTTTCTAAATATACCTAGTAAGATTTTTCAAATAAACATTTATTTATTTCAGTTTAATTAAATTAAAAGTAGGACGATCTAGGACATTTTATCAAGAACAGGATTTTTAAAAATCAAACACAAAGATTCAAAACAAGATATGTACAACCGTATCCAAGTTGTCTGGTCACTTCAGGTGAAAAAAAACTAAATAATAAAAAGTTTTATCATATTGTTAAATGCAGAATTTACAGTATTGTTTTCACTATATTGATCAATGTTATTAAACGTAGAATTTACAACATAGTTTTCACAATATTGCTCAACGTTGTTCAATGTAGAATATGCAATATTGTCTACACAGTATTGTACAATGTTATACAATATTCGGCATCTTAATGAAAAATTGTTCCAGTGAATTTTTTGAAATAAAATCTTATATAAAATGAATTATTAAGATATAACTTATATTTTTACCTCAAACTTTTACGTTAACAATACTCTAAAAAATTTCATTCTTTTTGAATATTGTTCAATATTATACAATATTGTTGAATCGACATTCAGTATTCACAATATTGTTCAATATCGCCCAAAATATTTTACGATATTGCTGTGCTACTGGGGAACGCCGAGCTTACAGTTATTTTTTTGTATAATATTCAACTTTCAGTTACTTAAAAGGCACTTCTGGTTTCGGGTTCAGCCGCCAAAGTTATAAAATCCTTACCATATTACATTCCTATGGACGAGTTTTCTGATTTGTTTATTTTGGTTTCACAGAAATTCCTTGGTGAGGGTTCACTTCCTTTTTCCAGTAACCCTCAAATTTAGGCCATCGCCAAATCAAATTGGTTTCCATATCAACCTCCAAGTTGGAATCAGTTCTTTCTTGAGTACACAAAGCGAGAAAAAGAGCGATAAAGAATAATTATGGCGACCTTTCCACAAAATTAGACTCCTACTTTAAGTAAACATTGAGAGCTACAACAATATGAACATGAAATTTAATATTCTCGAAGTATCTCTGATCTATAACATTAGAAAACTCCTCTTTAAGCATTAATTAACATTTTCAAACACAGTGTGTTGAAATTTTGGAAACTCTCATTGACTTAACATTATCACCGGAAGTTGATGGGTAAGGCGGAAGTCCTACTTTACCGCTTATAAACAAAACAGAAAACTCGTACATTAATCGCAGAAGCAAAGGAGGAAAAAAGAATAAAGATTTTTAAACCTAAAGAAACAGGTTTTAAAATAAATCAATTTGGGCCCAAAACTGCCTTGCAGATCTAGTTAATCATTTTAAACTCTTTGTTGCCACTAAATTTAAAATAAGTCTCTCCCGGAACTTACAATTTTCTTTTTCTATATTATTGTTTGGCATTTCTTTACTGTGTTACTTCAGTTTGGGGGAAGTGTAGTGTTTTTAAGTTTCGTTTGAATAAAATGTAAATATATGTGTTTCTGTGTTAAGTTTTAAGTGCCTTAAATAATTCAGGGCATAATTTATCAATTATTTGTGTATTATTATATTCGCCAAATGCACTGATGAAGTTTTGTGAAAAATAATCAAATTTTTAAATTTGATAGTAACTTTAACGTTGCTGTTCAAATCGCATCCTCCTCCAAGTGTTATGGATCAAAATTCATACAGTTCAGAGTTGGCTTCTGCAGATAGCCGACATATCAGTGGAGTGTACGGATCCAATGGCTCAGAATCAAAATCGAGTTCATTAAATTCGAAACTTGAGCATGAATCTGTTGAGAGCCAAAGTTCTCAATCAAAAGGATCTCATTCCCCGTCGAAATCCGTATGCTCTTCATCATCTACTACGTCATCTGAAAATGTACCTTTTAAAAAAGAAGAACTGAAAGTATGTTTCATTATTGTAATATTTTGGTTTTTAAATAAATTATATATTCTACAACATATAAGTAAATGTTATAATTACATATGTAGAATTTTTATGTAAATCATAATTTAGTAGATTATAAAACATGTTTTAAAATTCCAAATGCATATAACTTCAATAATGTTTTGGTTTAAAAAAACCAGTTTAATAAACTTGGTAATGAAATGCTAAAAATTGTCAAAATATTTTTTGTTGATTATAAATGATTTTATTTCTTACGTACATTTTAGCTGTTCAGTTGTTATCTTGTAAAATTATTTCACTTTTTTTAAATATTTTTGCTCCCCCCCCCCTTCCCCCTTTGTCACAAAGTGTCACACTATACTACATAAACATATACTTGCAGTTCAAAAACAAAGAACTATGTTATAGATCATATTTCAAATTTTATTTTTAAACTTTAACTATGTATTTTAATGACATTTGTGAACATAACATTGATTATAAGTGTACTTATTTTGTATGAAATAAGATTAAGGTGTACAACAAAAATCTAATTAATATACAATAGTAATAAAATATTAATATAAAAGAGCAGTTGAAAACAGTAGTATTTTGGAAGTTGAAATATTTTGCTTTAAATCTTATCTTTGAACACAAAATACTCTTAAACAGATTGAATTTTAAAAAAAAGATGCCTCAATAAGATCAAACTGTTTGTTACCAGTTCTATCACTCACCCAGGTGGGGCGACGTATCTTTTGTTGGACATTTCAAGGATGTGACAGGTGGAGGTTTTCTTCTAATGGTGAAGAATTTCTATTGCTACCATATTCTCAAAACCTACCCTGAATGCCTTTTTCGAAAAGAAAGGAATATAAGTGGAAAAAAAAAATCACATGAAAGTTGTTTTAGCCCCGATTAAAAAATACCCTCAAATTCTGGTATTCCAAAATAACTTCAAAATTTATCTGCTGGTTTTAAATGTTTTTATTTTAACCAAATTGTGTGATGTCACATTTCTTGTTACCCCCTCCCTCCCCCTTGTCACAATTTCATGCCCCCCCCCCCCTTCCAAGCGTGACATCATTTGTGGATGGCCCGTTAGTGTTGAGTAAGTAATGAATAAACGTGTAAGCCATCTAACTAAATTCTTTTGGAGAAACTCATTGAAAAGGAAGAAGTAGTTAATAACTATCCTTGTTTCTTCAAGCCCTTGATATCTGTAATTTCATACTGTAACTACTTGTAAAAAGGTATAGGACGGATGTTTCCATAAATATAATTTTCATTTAAATAACTTTTCATATCCTCCATATATATCTTTTTTTTTTTCATTATCTACTTTTTTTATGGTTGAATTTTTTATATTCTTAGCAATACTGGTACTTAATTTCATACTGTTACTTAAAAGGGTTTTTTTTTTTTGTTTCCAATTCATGTTCCAGTTCATTATGATGGTTATTAGCTGAATAGTCTTAATTTGATGAATCTGCCTCTAATATTGTCATATATATATACAATTGTATTCAACGCTTTTAATTGACATTACAGAATTTTGCATTAATATCTTATTATAACTATTATATCATATATCTATCTTATTATAACTATTATATCACTGAAATTCATAAGGTAAATGCTCCAGTAGTGGGCCACTTAAGGGTATTTCCTCAATTACCATCTAAACTTTTGAGAAGTTTCACTAATCTGTATTTTTTTATGGTTGTTCAAACTTTTATCTAAAATAATAATCACCTGAAATATCAAAATAATTGTAATATAATTTTTAAAAAATTAAAAACTTAGATCACTCCTATGCACCAGAAGTGGGCATAGCAAACTTTTGATGTACCAGTAGTGGGCATACCAAAAGTGGGCCACCCAGATTTGTCAATTGTGCCAAAGAAAAAAGAATAAAATCATTATATATAGTAATAATAACAATACATTAACATTATACACTATAAATAATGCAATAAAAATGGCTTGATATAGGTGAAATCTTTTATTTATAGATTCTAGTCACATGAGATTTACATTTTTTTCTCTAACAGCCAATTTTTTATTAAAGGTATATGCTAATTATCGATCTTTCATTTTAAGTTCTGTTTGGGGCATTATGGATATTAAATCTTAATATTTTATGTTGAATAAATCTATTTTTCTTTTATCATCTTCCCTCTACAGCCAGAAAAGAGCCCTTTTAAATGGTGATGGAATATTTTTTGATGGTCCAGCAATGCGATAGTTATTATTGTCTGCCTCGTTACAGAGCCCAATTAATTCTTGAATATCAGTCTTTTCCTCAAGTGTAGTATAAAATATTTATTATTTAAGTAATTGGTCAGAATGTTCCAGGGTCATTCCATGTGTAGACACCCAATGAGTGTTGCTCCCTAGTAACAGATTGTTTTAAAAAAATTACCACTAAAACTTACGATGGTGAAACCCTCATATATCAATTTGTAAAACATTTTGTCCATTATTGGCCGAGATATGGACATTTGAAAAACGGTCGTTTTTAGCAAATTTCGGCCATCTTGGATTTGGCACTACTGTGAAAAATTGCAATAACTTGAGAAATAATGGTTCAAATTCAACAATTTTGGTACCAATTTGAAGCTATTTATATGAGGAATATAAATCCAGTGTTTAACTAAAATTTAATACATGTTTTATTATTTTTTTTACATGGAAAATGAAAAAAAATCTTCAGAATTTAGCCAAATTTAATGGGCTGTAAAAAAAATGGCCCATCGTATTTTTTTCTGAAACTTGGTGGAAACACTAATCAATATGTTTCCTTTAAGTATAAAAAAAATTAGGAAGGTAATATTTCTTAACAACTAAAAAAAAAAATTTTTTTTTAAACCCAGGATATTGAGGTATGAAACTTCTTGTTGCTGGAATATGCTAGTAAATCACTTTCTAAAAAATAAGTTATCATTCTTATATTTCATAATATTAGTTTTGAATATTAAAAAAAACATCTACTATACTCAAAAAATATATTTATAGCAATTATTTCATAAATTGCATCATCTACAACTAGCTCTAAATGATGCAATTTGCCATATAATTTATTGTGTTGTATCTTCGTTTTTTTCTGCTTCAAGTGAAAACACTTGTAATGAATTCAATATTAAAACAATATTAAATTGATATTTTTATTACATGAGAAGTGAAAAAATACCTTCAGATTATAACCAGCTTTAATGAACTGTTAAGAAATTGACAAATAATTCTTTTAAGCTTATAAGGAACAATAATTTGCATGTTTTAAATCTAAAAAAAAAATGTAGGAATGGTAAATATTTCTTCAAATATATATCCACTATATATAATAACTACAAATGGACATAATGCAAAATTATTTTTAAAAAGCATAAATGAAATCTATACATACAATTTTTAACATTCGGAAAAAATAAATGAATTTAATCCACCTTGAAATTTTTGAATAATAGTTCAATACAGTTATCTTCCTCAGGTCTTATTTTATATGTTCTTGTGTTAGTTGAGGGAGCAGATACAATTCTCATTATGTGTTTATATGGAATCCAACACGCATCCAAAGGTTTCGACCACGTATACAATGCACTTTGACCATGAGGATGCATCAACATAATTTTATAGTCATTATATTCATCATAGCACTCCACAATTTTTCCAATCCACCAGTTAATTCCATATGTGTAGGCAACATATTGTTCATTTTGGAATGTCAGTGGTATGGTCTTGCTTTCTAAAGTAGCAATGAATGTTGTGGTGGAATCTGATACCCTGGAAACCAATAATTGTGTTTCGTTTATAGGAACAAAGCTGTGATTTGACCTTGTTCCTTTAATTGTATTTATGGTTTGATACCTCATTGCTAATTGACAGTGGGAAATCTCATTTTCAGATTGTTCTACAAAAAAAGTTTTGATTCCTTTAATGGAATCTTTCGTAAATTTATACAAATCAGAAGCATTTCATATTTGGTCTTTATCTGGTCGCTGAAGGCTTGCTTTGGTTGCCATGCATTTTATTGTACCATTACAAGCTCCTTTCCCATGGCAAAATGCAAAAAAATGCCATTCAGCTTTCACACCATGACCAATTTTTATATTGATTTGATGATCCATCACTGAAATACTTTATGAATTTAATTTGTGGCACTTCTTTAATTAAATCCTGATCAATTACTTTTTGGAAAGTCCAAAATGTTGTTATGTCATGGACCAAATGATCACTAATTACACAAGTAATAGGTTTCAACTTATCATTAGCAGTGTCCTTTACATATGCTAGAAAAGGATGAATTGTCACCTGCTCTTTGTTCCAATGAAAACTTTGGACAGCATCCTGCATGATACAAGTATAGTTTTCAGAAAAAATTGCTAGAATAATAGCAGTACCTTCAATCAATTCATCCTTTGTTTTGCTAAAGTACTTACTCTGAGCTTT
>BGPR01048151.1:0-11623 GCA_013235015.1 Araneus ventricosus | reverse complement strand
AAAAGATTAAGTAATAGTGCATTAAAAGCTTGATCCAGTGTTTTTTTTTCCCCTTAAATTTTTCCGAGGGTCATTTCACTAAACAATAATTTCCATCAAACAGTTCTGTTACGAGAGGAATTAAAGTGGAATTGACCTGAATGAAGGATGAATCAAATATAATCTTTAATATATTGAATTTAAATCAGAAAATTGTAGTTATCGAGGAGCTTGCCATCTGCTAAAGAAATGATGCTCGCGAGATTGCATTATCAATAAATTCAAACTTGCGGCGATGTGAAGGCATTTACTTCAAGTTTCAGTACCAGTTCAGTTTGAGCGATTTCCAGCACTATGTCGTACTAAACGCCATTTATAATACAACTAGCGGCAATTTCCAAGAGTGGAGTACGAGTTCCCAAAAGTAGGAAAATGATTATAATATCTGCAGTATGTGATTATTATTGCTTCAGAATTCTAAGTATTAAGATTGTTGGAAGGAGTTATTGGCATTTTACAAAATACAATACAATACAATGTTCCACTGGACTGTTAAGAGAAATAATTTTAAATCCGGAAGATACCGGCAAAACTTTTCGTAATTAAACTTTATCATGAAGAGATTCATACCAAATGATATCAAGCTGAAGTGGAATGACACGAGAACAAAATACTTGACATTTCGGTTAACCTACAGTTCGCATGCCCTCAATCAATTTTTGATATTCTATCGGGCAAGATGAATAAACAACTTTACGACATTTCGGTTACAAAATTGAATGTACGGAGTTATTTTAACTTAAGTACTCTTATCTTATTGTTTCTCAAGAGCATGTAATCATTAACACACTTTAGGAGATGGACAGTTCTTGGAATAAACTAATGTCCAATCCCTTCTAATCTGGCACATTCAATACATTGAATGCCAAATTTTTTCAACAAAGAATCCCTTCTCTTCAAGTCCAGTATACCTAAATTGCTTGTATTATTTGCGTCGCACCTGCATCGAAGTTGCGTTTTGTATAAGTGGCCATAAGTTTTCGAAACAAATTCTGTATCTTTTTATTCGATACCAGAGATTTTGTTGAGTCAAGGAACTCAAAGAAAATTCGATAAAGTTACTAAAAATGTCTCCCATAGCTTCAATTGAAAAAAGCACCATATATTTTTCAGCAATGCTTAACAGGTTGAATTTCTGGGGAGAAATCATCGACGTATCGATTTTATTGAAAATGAACGGGTCAATTGAATTTGATTAATGGTCAACTTAAGCTACTCTGCCTTTGAAATTTCGGATTTGCACAAGAGAAACGCGCGCGCGCGATCCGGTTTTTTTGTGCCAATCTGATACGAAATTTGAATGCTTTCGGAGTTCAAATGTTATGTCGTCCTGATGCCCGAACATACTGCTGCAAAACTGAACTGTATTGTTTGAATAATTTACATTACGGTGCATCGTAAAACTCCCAGAGAGTTTTACAATATGCATTGTTGGAAAATAATCTAAATGAAGAATAACAATTGCATGCAAGGAAACTAAATTCGGGTTTCGTTAGATATCTGAATGTCACCCGAAAACATTTTACAGACTCTAATGGCGCTTTATGTGATGTTGCAAGATACTGGACTGCTGTTTCGCAAGGAATAGATTTATAAAGCATAGTTACCTATGACTGTTCATATCGCATCATATTTGACTTATCCGTTTCATACCGCATTCATGAAAAAGTGACATTAAAAATGTTAATAGACTGCCGAACAGAAAAACTCATACTCTGGATATCAGAATCGGTTTGGATTTGTATATATGCGATAACTTCATTCTAATATTTATTTTACAATTATAATCATTTTTACTTTTCCTTCTAAGATAAATTAAGATGCATAACCATCACTTTGAAAGGAACTGGTTTCTTTTAGTATAACTTTTACTTACATATATTAAATACTATATGAAGAAATGTTAATGGACTTTCTAGTAGAACTGTTGGAACTCATAACGATGCAAGTTACTCTTATTTTGAAACGATATACGATTCAATGTTGATAGCTTAATTATGAAATGTCACCTGAATTATTATCAATATTCTTTTAAATATGAGACTGATTTTATATACAATTCATTGTTTAAAACATTCCTATTAAATTACTCTTTTTATTCTGATTACTTAAAATTCTTTAAGCTTGCTGTAATTTAAGCTTTTGTGCATAACGAAAACATTTCTTATAAGATGGTGCTTGTATTACGCGTAGGAGTATTTTTTTGTTAATTCTTATGGATTGACATATATAGTAATGACCATCTTTTTATAAAAAGTGTAGTTAAGGCTTATTCGGAGATATAACAAAGTCTGTCACTGTGTATGGAAGTATTTTATAGGTTTTTTTCGTATATACTTTGGTTATATTCCACACCAAGCATGAAAGATGAAGGTTTTGCATTTTATGCACGCATCAGATTTTGTTTCCACTTGAAACTGACGGTACAATAAAGGAGCTAAAATGACTTTCGATCCGATTAAAGGCTAGGGCAAGAGGATCACTGATGTTTATTATATAGATAAACATAAGATTAAACAGACTCCAAAATTAGCAGAAGATGCCATAAAAACTAGAAACGGAGAAATTAAATTCATTTTGGAAAAATTATCGAAGGCGCATATTTACGGATCAAGTGATTATGAAGAGATTCCATTTATTGTTAAGCTGTAGTCGAGTTAAATTCGAGTTCCCTGGACTTTCCTTTGAAAATTTGCCTATTTTTTGTTTATCTATATACGGCAAATATTTAAGTTTTAGAATTTAAGATAGTTTGAACTAGTCAAGAATATAAAAGTTATCATGAACGAGTAGGGTGGGAAGTACCATCTCCAAATAAACCAGACAAATCGACCGCCAATGACTCAAAAATTAGGAAAGTTCACTTAGTGCTGTCCATTGTGATAAAAGACAAAATAAATTACATCACCGGTAAATGAGCAGATAGCCGATTCACGGACACTTCGGAATTCCTCGTTAGACAAGTCATTCATTTGGGATTCCAAGACAACCTTTACATTGTTAGATTTTTCGACGATGGCTTCAAATTGGCTAGAAATGGCGTGCACATCGCTGGTGTGATGAGCTGCTGACATATGTAGATAACAACGTCTACGTCACAAGATAACTCTTTCCGCATCTGGATCTTGGATCTAAAATGAAAAATATATCGCGATAATTTATCAGAAGATTAAACACATTTTTACTTTTAGCTATCAGTTTTGAAGAAACAATTTAAGAGTATCCTAGAACAAGAAAGAACAACTTAACATCGATACCAAAAAGTATAAACTTTATATATAACATACATATCCCAAGCAATCATTTTATATTAACGCCTTAAACCTCAGAGTGCATATCCCTCGATTTCCACGGGGTTGGAAGTTGGTCTGTTTTCTGCTGCATCCTTCGATTTTCGCAAGTTAATAGGTTTACTTAGTAGTTTTAAAATGTTGAATCATTATACTAATAAAGCCATATATATAATCATGTTATACTGATAACAGTAAGCTTGGCTTAAAGGTATTTAAACACGTTATAAAATATTGCATCAAAATAGCAATTTAAAATAATTATGCAGTCAGAGGGTTAATAGAGATGCCCGAGTTTAGTCCGTGCATCGAATTTCAGCATTTTTACACTCATAATCTAAAATAAAGTCATTCATAGACGCTATCATTCTAAACAAAAATTGCCGGTAATCCACTAACATTTCGAGCGTTCTATGGGCTCTTAGTTGAATGAATACTACAGAACATTCTCGAAACAGAAGGGGGTTATCCAATCAGATGGTACAGAAAACTACACTTAAGGGTTTAACTTCCAACTAATAAATCATTTTTTCATATGATAATCAGAATGATATTGTCTTCAACACAAATTTCTTAAACATTGATTAGGTATTCAAATAAATGTGATATAATATGTTGGTATCTCAATATATATCTTAAAGAAACTTGGTTAAATAACTATTGAGATTCTATTTCCGATATTTATTATTTCAATCCATACAAGATTTCCAGGGATATCCCAGACCATTAAACGTGTCCAAATTAG
Organism: Araneus ventricosus; assembly: GCA_013235015.1. Classification (NCBI taxonomy): domain Eukaryota; kingdom Metazoa; phylum Arthropoda; class Arachnida; order Araneae; family Araneidae; genus Araneus; species Araneus ventricosus. Next base: position 7,549 of record BGPR01048151.1, on the reverse strand, counting down.
TTTTGCCCTTTTAAATTAAGTGTTGGACTCAGACCAGATTCAAATATCAAAAATTCTGCAATTCGATGCACGAGTCAGGGACGTAGTTATATACGAAAGTGTTTACCAACTTGAAATCTACAAACTTGCACACCATCTTAAAAAGACAACGTTGAAGCAAGGTGGCTACTAATGCCACCAAGAAAGATGGTTGCTAATTGTAAGCACGGGAATCCAACTGTCAAAATTAAAGATTAACTGCTTAACCCTTTGCACTCTTATGGAGAGTCAAATTCGAAATTCTAATTGATGCATCTTTTACACATTCTTGTGTAGCGCTTATTATAAATACCATAAAATAGCAAAAACAGATAATTTTTTATGAATTGAAACAAATTAATAACAATATTTTTCAGCTTCCTAAAGCGCTAAATCAATACTTACACTTACATGTATAATTATTCATCTTATGCTCTTGTAGAGTGTCAAGAGTTAAAGTTTAATCTAAATTTCACTTTCAGCATAAAATAGTTTCGAACCCTTTCTAAATGCGACTCATGATTGCACCATCCATCAACTTTCTCTATAGGAGAATTTTAACAGCCGCCTAACTTTTTTTTTTAAATTTAAGAAGAGTCTAACGGCTTTCCTAGGCATCTAGAAGCTTCGCTAGTACATTGAAACTAATGATTTTAAGGAAATTAGACAGCAAACAATGCTGAGGAATAAGAGAATGTTGCATTCACCTTTCATGCATAATCCAAAGTAAGAAAATATCGATACGCAGATAGGCTGAACTCGAAATGGTGAAGTCGAAAATAAAACCAAGCGACTTTAATGTTTCGAGAAAATTTTTATTACAATCAGAAACCAACGCAATCGTTTAATTTTGCGAGATAGAAAATAGAAATTATCTGTAGAAATCTGAGTAAAATCATTTCTTTCCTTACTTCCAATTGAATCGTTATTAGAATTTCTTTTTAAATGTAATAATTCATAATTCTTCTGAATAAAAGAAATTCTAATTCTTAATAATTCTGGTTAAATATTTTTAATTTTCAGTTTTAAAATTCTTATAGCTGGTATACAACTGAACAAAGAAAAATATTTGTCATTACGTGAAATGAAGGTAGCCGAACGCTGGTTACACACACAGCGAATTTTTATCGCACCGCTGTTCCAACAGTAGTGCACTGATGTAAGTTGGAGCTTACACATTGAGCGGAAAAATGGACGCGCGGACTAATTCCCGCGTGCGGTAGATATGCTATCGTCTGCGGAAGTTTTTCCGTCGCCACCCAAGTAGAGGCTATCGTAGCCAAATGAGAGCTTACACACACGGCGATATTTCTACCGCGTTTGTTTCGCTCAGTGGGATTTCTCTTTGTATAAGTTGGTTTGGAATCTATTGGGGTTTTTTTCCTATTGTGAAGATGTCTGACCTTATAGATAATGAATTTTTAATTGCATTAATGCAAAAAAGGCATGTTTTGTGGAATAAAACTCTCGACATTTTTAAGGACAGAAACGCCTTGTTTCAGCCTGGAAATTCGCAGCGACTTTGTTGTATTGAAATAGAAAGAAATGATTTTGATAAGTTCATACTTTCTCACATATACGTACTAGAAAGTGTAAAAAGTCATAAAAAAACGTTGAAATTCTCGAAGTGCCCCATTAGCACCAGAATATTAAAATATTTCACTTATATAAATATTTTAGTATACAATATAAATATTTTAATTATATATTTTTCCCTTATTTATACTACATAAAGAACACGCCAACATTATTCTGTTTAAGCAACATATCAGATGCGTTGAACAACTTTCGTTTTAAAGAGAATTATGCATATATATATAACCTTTTTTTCAATATTGACTACGTAATCTAATAAGTAATTTAATTTTATTTGAGAAAATAAATAGTATATTATTGAAACTAGGTTGAATTATATTGTACAATATTGACTCGATATTGTGCAATATTGAACAATATAAAAAAACTGTTATAAGTAGTAATTCTAAATTCTGAAGCAATTGAGGAATTTCGTATCCTTCCTCAACTCTTCAAACAACGTATAGAAGGCTCCAACCCCCTCTTTTTTTCATTAATTGGATGAACCCAAATAAACCGATTTTTTCTTTATTCGACGACGGAATAACAATAAAGCTAGAATTTGCTCTCTGTTCATTTCAAACAATACCAAGCAGTAAGTAATTTAAGCAAAACTAAATTAATTTGATGATGAATCCACGCTGCCAATAGTCGAACAGTCAGCAGCTGACTTTCGGTGAACGGCGCTATAAATTTTCCGCTCGATCAGGAATCCGCTGTGTGTGTAACCAGCCTAAAATGCTAGATTTTCGGTGAGCGACGCGATAAATTTTCTGCGCGATCAGAAATCCGCTGTGTGTGTAACCAGCCGAAGGGTTCATAGCGGAAGCACTCCGCTTGTTATTCGGGTGGCCATATTGGCGAAAATATCTGGGGTTCCAACATGCAGTAACGAAACGTTAAGTAAATTGAAGATAAATATTTTCATCTATGTTTCTGTGAAAAGCATTTTACGAAAAATTTTAATTGTTCTAATGAATAATTCAGTTTCAAGGAAGTAGGTCCCTTCTACCTTAGCGATTCGTTTATTGCGAGTTTTATGGCACAAAAGCCATATTGGGCTATAACTCTGCTTTAGAAATTCAATGCAACTAAAAGGCCAGCACTGTTCAACTCTCAATATATGCAATTTCTTGTTTTCTTATGTAGGCTGTACTTTCGCACGAAGAACATGCATCGGTATACGAACTCTAAGCTGGCAATCATGTACATAATGTACGAATTCGGCGATGAGAAACTCGGTCGGTAATAACGGTTTTCATATAGACTTGAATTGGACCACAATTGTTTTGCTTAAATGCATTAAAATGGGTTTCACAGTTACGGTAATTTACCATCTCCGTTTCGTGAGCATTTGAACAGTCGATGGATTGGATGTGGACTGTTTCACGTCCTCTTCTCCCTTATTCTTATACCAGCATAACCAGAAATCAGTTTTTGCATCGAATTATGGCATTTTTACACTTATCTAAAATTAAGTCGTTCATAGACGCTATCATTCGATACAAAAAAATGACTGGCAATCCATTAGCATCAAGTGGCTATGGACTCTTAGTTGAATCAATACAACACATTCCTAAAGCAGAAGTAGGTCATCTAACTAGGCGGTACAGAATGCTACACTGATAAGTAGTAACTAATATAACCAGCCTTGATTTACGTTTGTGGGCGTAGCCTAAAATGTATGATTTACGAATCGCCTGAAAGTTCGCAAATGGATCTCGTTGATGTACTACCCATCACTGCAGTTAGTGTCTCAGATGGATGTTTCCATTAGTGCCAAGTCTTTGTTAGGGATGCATTACTTCTAATGGTAGAACTTTCGAACATCTCATGGCATTTACTGTATCCATCAAGTGGTACACGATCTCTTAGATTATGTCAAAAATTTGTAATTTTTGCGCTTTCTCTAGCATATTTGGCGACATTTTTGGTCATAAATTTTCTTATGGATCCTAGCGGGATTATCCACGTTTCTTGAAGATTTCAACTGTAAATTTTAGACATTATATAAAATATTTTTTTATTCTGCGCTTGTTTGAAAGCAATGCACTTCCATATTCCTTGATTAATTCGAAAGAGAAATGAAGCAATTGTGTTCTTAACGATCCAAAAGGATTAATTTCTGGATGAACTCTCCAACTGTGAATTCTTAAATTGCCATTTAAATTCAAAGTTTTCAGGAACATCCCATTACTTTTGAATCGAAGAAAATAATTGTTTTTATGCAATCCTGTCAATAACCAGGAGTAAACACTAGCCCGCAGGAATTGTGGAAAGCAGCAGAAAATACAAGTTCCAACAAGCATGAATAGCAGGACGCACAACTAGTAGACTAAGAGACAATGCTTATTTTCTGTAGGTGGAGCAACTGGGAACCACACGAGTTGAAAACAACATCAAAGATTAAAATTCGCCTTTTCAAGCTACTGGTAACGTCTACTTTGGATTTCGATTCGAGAGACCTAGATCGAATTTTCAGAAGTTTCTAAATATAATCTTTTGAAATTTCCTTTTCCTTTGCTAAGGATTGATTGAAAAGAATGATATTCGGCCATCCTTTTCACAGGATTTGAATTTTTAGCACTACTTGAAATTAACCAATGAAGCCAAGTAGGAAATTGATTAATGGTAGCAGTATTGGCCCCATGAACACCGTAGTTATCCTAGAGGCAATTATCTTCAATAAATGCAAAATACAACAAAAAATATTTACATTTACGCTCTAATAAGTCAAAGTAAAAATAACAGATTCTGAAGAGTTTGAAAATTCGAAATTCAACTGTCCATGGCGGGATATAAACGTACAGTGACTCAAACAAGTATTGGGGCACAAGAAACGTTCAAGCGTTCATTTCGTAAATTTCTACTATTATTTAAAAACAAAAGAAAATTTTAACAGTTTTTGTATTTAAACACTGAGAAATTTATTACAACCGTTACAATTAAATACAACTAATATAGAAATGAGCTGTTGAAATGGTTTGTCTGCAACTACCAAATTAAGGTAAAAAAGTATTGGGGCATTAAGGAAAACCAGCGCGATAAGAAGCCAATTCTGGAAGAATGTCTAATACAATTGCAAATAAAATTGCAAACCTCGAAAACACTAGTTAAGAAGCAAGAGGCAGGAGCTACTACGTTAGTCCATCATTTGCATGGTAGCATGGGTCGAAAAAAATCAGATATCCATTGCCATCAGAAAACTTACATTTGTCATTGGAAACGTGGAAGCTCCGAGAGAAAAATTGGTGAAATTGTAAATGTAGGTAAATCTACCGTACATAATATAATTTGGAAATACAAGAAGACAAAATCAGCTTAAAACAGACCAAGAACAGGTCGCCCAAGGCGTTCACTGAACGTGAAGAAAGGTGGATTGTTAGAAAAATTACTTGCAATCCTAAAACCAGTGCAGTCAAATTAACTTTAAAAGCTCAACAAAGGTTTAACAAGTCTGCTAATCCAGAGAAGGTCCGCAATATCTTCAGAAAATATAATTTTCATGGCCGAGTAGCTAGAAGAAAAACATTCCACAGTAAAGCACATCGAGGAGCTCGTTTAGAATTTGCTAAATCCTATATTAAAAAGCCCCCAGAGTTTTGCAATTCAGTTTTATTTGTAGATGAAAGTAAATACAATGTTAATGGAAGCGATGGGAAGCAAATGGTATGGCGAAAACCCAATAGTGAACTGGAAATGAATATTGTGACTCCTTCTGTAAAACATGGTGGTGGTAGCCAGATAGTCTGGGGCTGTATAAGTGCTGTGGGTGTTGGGAATTTACATTTTATTGATGGAATGATGAACAAATATATGTATTTAGACATTTAAAAAAATTTGAAACAGTGCTGAAGAAATGGGAATATAGCAGCATTACAAACTCTTATCAGGATAATGATCCAAAGCACAATTCTCATATCTGCAAACTCTGGGCTTTATATCATTGCCCCCAAGTAATTAGAACTCCTGCACAGAGTCCAGATCTCAATCCCATTGAGAATATTTGGGACCATTTGAAAAACAAATTGGTAAATTTAAAATTTCCAGCAAAAATGAATTTAGAGAAAAACTCATGTCTGAATGGGATAAAATAGAAGGAAATGTTTGTGAAAATCTTGTGAAATCCATGCCTGAACGACTGAATGAAGTCATAAAATGTTAAAGAGGATCAACACATTATTAAGAAATAATTTTGTGAGTGATATAGAACAATTTTGTTTGCGTGCCCCAAAACTTCTTTGACCATTAATTTCAGTTATACAACAAGAATTGTTCATTTCCGTATTACTGTAACATTATTGTAAATTAATTTTCATGTTTTTGGATTTTATTTAGTCTACAGATATGACATGTACAAAAAGCATTCGGTTGAAATAAAAAAAAAATAATTTATTCTTTCACAAAATGTTTGATAGCTTATTGTGCCCCAATACTTTTTTGAGTCACTGTAGGTCATTGTATTTTTCGCTTGAACTTTCAGTTCATTATGCCTTAATTCTGAAAGTTAATTGTGATCAATATCCAGGATCTCACCATATTTCTTCTAATTTCTAAGCCATCATGAACATGCATAGATTTTTCCTTCACATTTTTCGTTCATAGAATTACAAAAAAATTTATGCTTAACCATCCGTTTGACACAACATCTAATAAATATGCATGCAATCTGTTGGCCGTTCCTGAACGCATAAATTAAATTTTTCTTAAATAATGTTCAATTATATTAGGAATGATTGTTATAACTAAAGTGAAACTTTTCAAAACCGGATGATCATAGAATAGATCTATACCTTTGAGATATACAACATCCATATAAGGATGAAAATCATAGATGCTATATCTCGGAGACTAACGGAGGATTAAAAAAATTATTCGCTGAACATCAGCGTCATCTCGTAGCTACTCGTTTGCATTTTAATGCTAGTATATCTAGAAAAATACCAGCAACAATCCGGCAGCATGTGAATGATTCCATATGCAGCGGCAGTATTTATTCATATTAGCGATATTTAAATGCAAGCGAGCTCCATATTTGCTCTTCTTCTTTCGAGGCAAATTAGTTTCGAAATAACACTAAAAATGTTTTAATGGGGTATTTAATAATCGTTATTTGATACTATAATTCGATTTCAATTACTAAATTGGCCAAAAAGTCGGTAGGTTTTTCCCCAATAGGCGGTAATACACGCATTGAATCTTGGCTCATTTCACAGTAAATCTCAAATCTATTATGTAACTTGAAAGTTCACAATTTACTCTTGGTTCAACGAAATAAAGCACCATTTCTGCAAAAATGTTTTAGCACCTATTATAATAAAAACGCTGATTCTCCATTACATTTTACTTAACCGTAAAAGATAAATGCTACAAAACTGAATGAAATGTTAAATGTGTAGAATATTTTGTAAAATTTCAACAATGTCAAAATCAATTTGACATGTTTTGATAAGATTCAGATTAAATGTGCATTGCAATAAAAGTCAAAGATGATGGCAATACGTAGATACTTGTCTAATCAATTCAGCATTCAGTGACGAATTACAACTCACGATTTTAACAAGTCGAAATCGACCGCAGAAAATCATTTAGAATCTCTATATGTTATATATATTCTCGAAGGAGTACTCACTAATCCTCCAGCTGCAGAATATTAATTGCTTATATGCAAAATTCCGAAATGGATCCAAATACTTTAGAAAAGATAATTTGCATGCAGTTTTGAAAAAGAATGCTCCAATACTGAAAGTGGTTTGATAGGAGGAGGGTCAAAAATATCTCTGATGAAATCACTAGAAGCAACGCAGTTGAGGACTATCTCAGTTTGGATCTATATTCTCGATGAGAAAGCAGAAAATACGCCAAATATTAAACTCTAGGATAATAGAGGCAAATTCAAAAGTTCATGCAAGAAACAATTGTGGAGCAACCCTCCTGAAATTTCTCATGACATAAA
>BGPR01048149.1:0-11623 GCA_013235015.1 Araneus ventricosus | reverse complement strand
ATTGGTTGATGCACCAATGGAAAGAATAAGTTGCTTTTAAGAAAAAAACACAAAGAAGGCAATTTTTTAGTTTTAATTCGAACATGTCTTCACAACATAGAAAGGAACACGCAGAGTGCGTCAAACTCATAGTCTAAAAATTTTGGGGAAACAAAATAGATTCTGTTTGTTAGCTTGTTTTTCCACTTGCTTCACTGGATCAACAATTAAGACAATTTCCTTCTGGCGACCAATTCGAACTTCTTATTTCAATGAAAAAATAATCCAAATTCAGTGGCGTAACGAAGGGTGTTGAAAAATGGAGTGGGCGTCTGGGGGACCACTGTTTTAATGATAGTAACTCAGACTGATAATTTCTAAAACAATTACAGACAGATAAAATTCCACTTTTGCATCTGTAAAGTGCTATTTTTATTTACAAGAAAAAAAATAATACAGGCTTTTTTATATATTAGTTGCACGTGTCGTCTCAATGCAGCTCTGCTGGGCGAATAAGACGTTGCCGTCTGTAGACTTAACACAGAAACTTTGACCTGGTCTGACGGTTCACTGAATGTAGAAAATACATTTACTTATCTATCTTATTTTCGTCGGTGGTGAGATTTTAACGATGCTAACGACCAGGGATGGGTTATCAAATAGGTGAAGTAGGCAACTGCCTAGGAGCCCCGCAAGTTTGAGGGGGGGGGGGTGCTGTCCCCGAAATCTCCAAATTTTTTTGTGGTATTGTTAATTTAATTTTTGTGTCTTAATTTAATGAACAAGGGCCATCCATTTGAATACACTCAAATAAAATTAAGCCCTTTAAATTTTAAAACATTTTATTTATTTAAAAGAAAAGCACACTAGAGAAGAACTCCAGTTACAGAGTGCAGGCACAAAATGAATAATAAACACACAAAGAACAAAAGCTGTAGTCAGTGAATCTTAAAGACATAAAAAACTTATTAGAAAATTAATTATTCTAACAACATTCCCAAGTAATTACCTTTTGCAAGTTTTATATTATGTTGCTTTATAATTCTAAGAAAATGCACTGCTTTATAATTTTAAAAAAATGTCCAAAACTATAATTAAGTAGTATTTAGAATTTCTTAAAAAGAAACGTTTTGTGATTTTTTACAATCTTATTTAAAATTACTTTTAATTATAATTCTTTTAACATAATATTATTCATTTAACACCCGAGACGCTGAAACCAGCTCTGTTGAAAGTGGTCCGCAATTAAATTTTTTGTTGCTTCAGTTTATTACAATTACCAACTTAAAACTACTAATAGAGTGATTAATCTAAAATCAATAAATCATGTTTTGGAAGTTGGGCAAGGGAGGGGGTTGTCCTAGACTTGCATTGCCTAAGGGTCGCCAGAGGCCTTAATCAGGTCCTGCCAACGACACCAAGAAAAGGGTCAAAGAGTGATGCAAGAAAAAGCATATCGGCTTTTTTATACTAAATTTGAAATTCGGCCCTTCTAAAATTGAGTTATGTTATTGAAGCGATTTATCTTCGTATATAAAACAAAACGAGAAAAAAAGTTATTTTCTTTATAAAATCTAAATACAAAAATGAAATGTGGTTCGAAAAATATATTAAATTTATACTGCAGGAAATTTTACTTTTCAACCGCAGTTTTGTAAATCTATATAAAGGAGTGCAAGGAAAAAATTATAAATATTTAAAAAGTAATTTGGAACTTGTAATTGTTTAAATTTCTTTAATAAGAACTTTCTTATTTCAAGTAAAAAATGTCATAAGAAGATTATTTTAGTAATTAATTATTAAAATACTCAAAAATTAATTTTTAAAAATGTACATGCAAAAATGTAAGTACAATATATATGAACCACTACACAATATAGGATTAAAAATTGTTACAAAGTTGAAGTTTTAGCATTTTTTATTTCTAAGTTAAGAAGCATTTTAAATATTTAATACAAGAATACATTTAGAAATGAATAACAAAGAAAACAGCTAATGAAATGAGAGAGGGGAATGATTTGATTTGGCAGACTCAAAATTTGAATTTTTAAAGATAAAATATGTTTTATAGGTGGTTCAACAGATTAAATGTAACGTAAATACCGTCACGTGACTGCTACAGTATCGCCTAAACTTTTTCAATGCCAAAAACGGAAAGAAATATTAAATAACAAATAGAATAAATTATTGAAAATTCAAAACTCACTTTTATCACTGGTTTTTATTATCAGTTTTACCAAACAGCAATTTTTTAAATTTAATTATTTCCTATTTATTGACCTTGAGAACTATTGTTTCTCTATCTCACTATCAGGTGGCGGCACTCCTCTAGAATCAAAATTTAATTAAATTTCTGCGTGATCAAAATTTAAAATGATTAACTGGTAATTATGTTCTAAAAATATTAAAATAGAGTATTGTCATAGATAGAAGGCAAGTGTACAAAATTTCAAAACTCGAACAGATCAGGAAGTGAGTGAAAAATCCCTTAGAAAATTTCATCTTTACAGACATGAAACAAGTCAAATAAAATAAAAGTGTTTAAAAATGAAACAAATCGTAAAAAAATTATTGAAAACCGTATCAGCAATGATCGTGATGAAGTTTGATGCTCAGGTCAGAATGTTTATCCTTAAAGGTCCAGTGTTCCCTTTAAGCAACATTTCGTCTTCTAAATTCTTAAAATAAGATTGAAGCTCAAATGCCTGTTGTTGCCCATAGGATAAATGCTGAAATTTTTATTAAATCAATTTACAACATATAGATGGCAGTCTGAGTGCTGATAAAAAAAAATAATAAATTTATTTTTTTTTCACCTGGCTGCATCTTTTTAGTTTTGTTCGCTTGAGAATACCATATTTTATTCTACAATGTTGAAGGGAATTCCTTATTCGTATTATATTAAAATTCATCTGTGTTTGATATTATAGAATTTTACAAGGAATTTTTTAAAATTATTTCTTCCATGTTTTATTCAAGAAATGAAAGTCGAAAAACATTTTAAAATCAATTTTTAAAAATCGGGCTTTTAAGGGTTAACTTACTTTTAATTTGAAACAGGTTATGCAACTGATATATAAAACAACTCTGTGCTGTTTTATTTTAAGCCCGTGTAAAAGAACACATATTCTTATGATACAATAGATCTCGACGTATGCACCGAATGAGAACAAAAATGCATATGAAAACACTTCAAACGTTAAATCACTTCCATTTAACTAAAGGACAAAAGAAATAGAGCCAAATATAGATTAATGGCCTGTTAAAACAAGAGCTCAAAAGTTCCGCACAATTGAATCGGTCACAGTTTGTAAGACAACAACTGAGAGAACGTAAGAGTCTCAAAGTGCAATCGTGAAAATTGAAATTCAGTAGCTTAATAATACATTTTAACAGTTAAGCTTTATTGATCCTTCAACATTTTGATGGAAGGGTTGACAAGTTCATCCGTAATGAATTATAAGTGATTTTCAGGATTTGGAGCCAAAATTCGAAAAAAAAATTATATACAAGAAGAAAGTGAAAAGATTCTTAATGCAAAAAAATTAATTAAAAGAAAGAAATCTTCAAATGATAAGCAGTTAAAAAACCGTTAACTTTTTATTGTTAGTGAAGGGTGGCTCTTTTTTTTTTTTTAAAGCAAGTAGTTATCATTTTCCCTTTTAAATCGTCCGCGCTTTTTTAGATGTTATCTTTTAAGACGCAATGTGAAGAAATCATTTTCAAAATACAAGCGTTCTAAATTCAGGGATATTTTCAGAATTGCTCGTCGCTAATACAAAATTAAGGAGATAACAGCAAAAATTGTGGATTTTATGTATTCTAAAATTTCGTTTCCGAATAAAAAGGTACTCAAGGTGTTAAAAATTTGGATAATTGGTTTGGTTTCGAATTGTTTTCAGAATAAATTACTTAAATGACAACCACAAAATATAACTAAAAATCATTTTTTGTATCCAGATTGCAATGCCGAAGAGCTTTATATCTCAGTTTATCAAACGTTTTACTTGTTAGCGTTAAATGGAGTCAATTCATATTCACATGTAAAAAGCGCACGCCAATTTCAGAATTAACTGAACACCTTGCAAGAGGAAATAAAACGTGACCTCACAGCCCAGCGAAAGACAACGTGTATTTTCATTTAATTATAAATTTTGTTACTTTTACTGTTAAACCTCTGATCATTGTGTAATACTTAAATCCAGTGGCGAATCCAGGATTTGGGTCTGGGGGGGGGGGGTGAGGTATAAATTTTTTTGTATCGGCGTGGCGAATGTCAAATCTTATGGCTTATGTAAACCAAAACACTTTAACTTAACAGATTTTACTCACCTGACAATAAGAATCATAACGAACATTACAATACCTTCGAAAATTTAATAAAAAGCACAATGAAATAACTAGTAAAAACATGTTTTTGACCACGTCAACGATACAAATAAGAGTGAAATGACTACAAAAGTGGGAAAATTTTAGAGCCTGTCAAAAACCACCAAGAAATGTTGTCACTTTTTAAAAGGGAGATTAAGAAAAAAAACAGCTGTAGTAATTTTAAATAAAAGAATTCTAGTCTAGCTCTCTCTCTCTTTCTCTGGGGAGTGCTGCAGCCCCATAGCCACCCCCCGGATTCGCCACTGCTAAAATCAGTGTTACTAAGATATTAATGAGAAACGATTTAACGCAGAATTGTTAGGTAGGGCGCTTTTTCCTGCCAACTTGGCAAAGTTTTTATGATTTCTTGCAAAACCAGCTTTAGAAGAAAAATGTATAAGTTGTAGATACTAGTAAATGCTATAGCTTTCTCAGCCCGCAATAATGGTGTGAAATATGGCTCAATGTCAGCTGCGAATTGTCTGTTGAAAGTAAAGCTATAAAACGGAATTCAAAAATTAGTCAGCAATTGTTATCAGAGCGTTAAAATATGCGACCGAGAATTTGAGAGATTAGTAGTCTTATTTTGAAAGTAGTGACTTTGTCTGTTTGCGAGCCTTTATTACGTCAATATTTGCAAAGCATTTGTGGGAATTTACGCCATCTGTTCCGCATGCAGTTTGTAAATAAATTGCCTCTTCCTCTATTTCATCAACTTTCTACTTTATCGTGATTCGCCCCACTGCAGGGCACCACGAGTTCGCAGATGAGAAGCCGCTGAATAAGAAAGTGGGTTCTCATTTCCCTGGTGGGTAAAGTGATGGTGTGGGGTTGAGTTACCTCCATTCCGATGACGGGACGCACCTCATTCAGGAGGGCTTGGGAAGTGGCAGGTGATGACTATTAGGACTTCGACCTCAGTTTCCGACTGCTGCCATGGCTATCGTTCTTCATTTGACCCTGGATGCCTAGGCAGGGAGGGTTAGTTTGATTAGTTATATTAACAAAGCGCTTTGAAGCAACACGAGAGCTATTTTGGGACAAACCTCGTAATTCTGAACCGCGGTCAGATGACAAGGACGGCACCTGTGCTGCCACCCCCTCTCCAAACTTCCACACCACACCAGCGGGAGAACGTTCGACCCCCTACGTGCAACAGACCCAATACACGACGGATCTTCAGTGGAATCGAGTTTCGAATCTAGAACCTTTCGGCTCCGGGGCCTACACTTTACCACTAGGCCACCGCGACCTTAGGCAGGGCTCGTTTGTAGTTTTTGATTAGCCATAAATCACCGAATCCATGCAAGATAAACTAAAACAATACAAATCAAAATCAAAGGCTTGATTTTATCGAGAAGACGTAAACTTTATAAAACATTCTTCCACACTTCCTTAAAAATCCGTTTTGGAGCACTGGGAATAACTAGTGATGGATGAGAGTTTCCGACACATACCAACCAAAAAATGACAAAGAATTCCAAAAAAAAAATGTTGAATGGTCGAGAAGAGTTGCATCTTGACTGAAGGTTTAATAAATAGCCATTACCAATTATGTTGAACACAATTCCAAGAATCAATTGCATGGAATTTTTTCTATAATTCTGATTTCTTCAAAAGTCGATTGACGAATAATTCAGAGCACACAGTGCTTGAAAAATTCTGCATTATACTATGCTAGAAGTATCCGCAAGGCGTTGTCCGAGACAGGATGAACGTCAGCGAAATCAAAACCAGAATAACATAAATTGAAATAAAATTATGAAAACGAAACCAAAACAAAAAGATGGTACTGATTTTGCATGTTCACTTTTCTTCTCGACAATGATATCGCGTGCTGAACTGCAGACGATAAAAATCGAAAGAAATAACTGAAAAGAAGACATACTCAAAAAATAAAAAGAGAAAGAGAGACAATGAAATTAGAACACTGGCTGCAAACGATACTACTAGAATTTAAGTTATGGAAAAATAATTTTCATGATTCTTGGAACATTAATTCTCATTTGGTTGTTTGTCAAATCAAGATTCGGAAAGACACGAAACACACTAAGCCAATAATAGTCCAGAGAAGAAGAAACATTCCCATGTTTACTGTGCGGATCTGTAAAGAAAACCTTGAACTCATTAGGAAAACAATTAATTAAAAATAATTTTTAAAAAGGTATTTCGACCGCTCTTGTTTTAAAAAGGGGAGAAATGCTCGAGTTATTTCCTCAAAATATTTGAAATAGATAACGAAAATGAAGGAATTCCTAAAATTCTGCGGGAAATTGACTGTTTTTAAAAGTACTTCTCAAAATTCATTCAATTATGTCAGACGTTCAAAACAAATTTCATTAAAACGGCAATTGTTTGTTCCATCTGATGGTGCATCGATTTTTTTTCTTCTACGGTCATAGAGACGATATTACGGGTTACATGCGAAAAAATCGTTCGAAACAAAACAAAATACTAAATAAATTTTTTTCTACATTAAATTTGAAAATCCAGGTTTCGAGGAGCATTGAGTCACCGCTACCATTACCCGTGTTCCAATATCATGGCTGTAAGTACGATCGATTCGTCTGGGCACCGCAAAAATGCACGCACACAAACATTTCATGACTTTTAAACGTAATAATCCATGCAACAGGATAGTAACTAAATTCGTGTTTAAAAGATAATATAATATCATTCGACAGGTAAAAGATTAAAAATTTGGAATGCGACTGAAATCGTCATTTTCCGAAAGAATGACCTTTATAATTTAAAACTTCTTCTAATCACTCACTATTACGAAGCATTTAATCAACAATCACAAATTAAACTTAAATTCAGAAGGTCAGATTTTTAATTTTTTTTTCGTGGTTTACTTATCGCAAATTTTTAACCCCTTCTTGGTCGTCGTAGCATGTCATACGTTCGTCTGTTTTGTGCCCGTAAGCTATTTAAATCCGTAATTAAGTCAACGTAACAATTAACTTTAAATACAAAAATCACCTGGTCACGCGTAAATGTTTCAAGCATCCTTTACCATCATAAATAGATTGAAATAATAAAAAATATCCCAAATGGGTGGTGGGATCTAATTAGAAGGTTAAATAAAAACGTAAGGCATGGGGTTAATAGTAACAATAAAACACTTATTTTGCTTCTACAGCATCAATGATAGCGTTGATTCTTAATTTGACAGAATCCTAAAAAACTGATATAGTCCTGACCACATTCCCTGTGGTCCTGACAGACATCGGATAGCTTCATGTAGTAGGTGTAGATTTCGCTTTCCTCTAGATTCTTCTATGTGCTTCCATTCATCAATTATGATCTCATCAAATATCCTCTCGTACAAAAAAAATGTTTTTCATCTAAGCCCAAGACACCAGAATAGAAGCAATTTTGACAGTTTTTTCGTCAAGTAACAGATAATGGCTTCGACCCAATTGCGGCTAGGCAATTCATAAAAGAGCAGTGCTGCAAAAGGTATTTCCAAAATGCTGAAATACTCCCCCCGGCCCGCAAAAAAATTGACTAAAATTTTTTACTAAACTAAATTCGCACATGTGATGTCAAATTAAATTTTCTGTATTTTATCAGTGTTCGAAGAATAATTAATGCACGTTCAATCTACTTGTATTAAAAAAATTTTATTTAAGCGAGAATGTCGACACAATAACAGCCGAACCGCCAAATATATCGAATATCTCTACTTATCAAACTTCTTTCAAGAATCTTCGATTTTTATTGGTAAAACAGTTTCTGTAGATCGAATAAAATTACTATATAACAAAAAAAATTTCGATCATAAAATCATGTATACCTATTACAGTCAAAAAGCGTCCATGGATTTCGTTCCTAAATAACAGTATTGAAATCGAGCAATTTTTATACATGGAAGAGGACTTGTGCTGCTGATTACCCTATTGATAAAGACATAGTTGACTACTGCTTGGATCAAGATGAACCCAAAAATAATGATGAAAACGGAGATGAAACAATCGAAAAACTATCTGGAAAAGAAGTAATAAAAACATTCCGTTGGGCTTGAGATATATTTCTAAAGTTACTGAAGAAATTTTTACCTCTCTGAATAAAAATGAAGATTAATTTGAAAGAGCCTCGACACAAGATATGTTTAAAAAGAGATTAGGAACTACTTTGTTCAAAAATAAATAAAAATCTAGTTTCGTTTTCTGTAAACAAACATACATTTTATTTTCAGTGGATCATAAGCAAATTTGAAAGTTACATAGTTGTACGTTTCTAAAAATAAATTTTTTTGATGGTTAAAAATTTTAAAGTCTTCTTCAAGCCTAAAAAATGATTATGTATAATTGTTTTAGTAAGGAAATGACGAAACATTTGCAATATGTTCTTTTTGTATATCAAAATTTCTATCGAATTTTCTTTTCCAGGAGTCCTTGTGTTCGATATCTAGAGGTTCGATTGTATTTTGCAGTCGTATATAAACTAGAACCCATTTCCTAATAAATGATGGACTGCAGGTCTAAAAAAGAATTTCAAAAAAGTTTATTTTCCTAAAACAATTTATCGAAATAATTGATTTATGACAAAAGAAACAAAGGAAAAAATTAAACAATTTGAACTGGGATGGAAATATTTGCTTTCCCGAATATTAATGATTAATAATTTTAAAAAATAAAATCAACGAAAAGAATTTAGGCTAGGGAAAAACACAGACAGGAAAAAACTGGAAGAATGTGAATTCGACTTTTCCTATCACGAAGGATAGGTAAGTTGTGCAGTTTACAACCCCGATCGAGAACGCTACTTTTCTCTCATACATACGTCATTTTGCCATCCGCTCAAACAATTTTGAGCTCTTCGATGCTGTATCCCGCGCAGCCTATGCTGTACATTTCCACTTAGATGTTTAAAGACAAAAAAATTTCGCATGCAAATTGCGGTTACGGGATATGATCAACAAATTGTACTGTTAGTTTGATTTGTATTTGCATAAAAACCATAAGCTAACATTAAGAAACAGTCGACAAGTATTGCAAAAAAGAAGGGAAAAAATTGTAAAACTGCTGCAGCATCAATGGCCGGGTCGCCATTGCTTAGACCTTAATACAGTGTGTCCCAAAAAGTCACTTACAAACTTTAAGGCTGGAGAGGCATACGGAAATAGTCATTTTTACAAAAGATCGCAAACGCAGAGGTCAAACGTTACAGGGGGTTATTTGTCAGTGAATTAAGTGAATCTAGGTTGTGTCAATATTCCGAGACTAGCACTTTTGGACGATTTTACACCGGAGGCAATCAGGCCAGGCAATGAGTAAGACTAGCGCATTTCCGGTGTTCTTTGTTAGATCACGCTAAGTAAAATTGTAAACATCTCTCCCTCCATTCTTCCCTTTCCCCCTATTTTGGTGAAAATAACTGCGACAGGCGCAAGCGCAAATGTGCGGAGTGTTTCGGAATCCGAGAGCATACAATAAAAGAAAAGGATATACAGATATAGAGCACAAAGCAGATTAGGGATACAAATTCACTATAGCACAACAACGCAGATGCTTGAATAACAACATTACAAGTCATACGCGGCACTATAAATACAATGGCAAGTAGGACGCAGTATCAACAACAAACGTTTGGAGTACTTAATAGCAAGTGCTCAAAAGACTTGCCATCTGAAGATATGCACTCTAGGGATAGAGGTTATTGTAAAAAAAAAAAAAAAAAAACAGTTTTCGGTTAAACCGGTTTTTTTCACCTCCGGTTAAAACCGCTCAAAATGACCGGGCTTTGAAAAAACCGGTTTTCGGTTGTTTCTTTTAAAAAGCAACGTTTGCGGACAGAATTTTTTATTAATAATAATATACAATAAGTAAGTATTAATACAATAATTAATTAATGTAATAAGTAATGATTATAAATAAGTAATTAATACAATATGTAATAATAATAAATGAGTAATTATTGCAATAAGTAAGTATTACAGACAAAAAATTTTATCAACATTGTTTTCACAAGAAATTAATTCATTGGCCAAAATTTATCATCTAATCTGCTCATAAAGACTCTTTCAGCAATGTGTTGATCCATGAGTCGACACCTCTCATCAGAAACAACATCATTCAACGTAGATACTAATCTTTCGGACGCCACAGAACTTCCGACTAAAGATAAATATTTTTTGGCTAAGAAAAAAAATCAGACGCCGTTTTTTTTATTAGTATTTTTTTTTTTGCAGGAAATCAATCCAATGACCAATATTTATCTTTCTACAAAGACTCTTTCAGTAATCCGCCAACCAACAGACGCCTCGAGGAAGTGGTTATCGGTGATTGACCCAAGATGATGAAATTTAAAGCTTTATAACTTGGTAAATTTTAGTCTAGTCGAACCTAAAATCGATCATATATTCCTACCCGGATTTTGGATTTTAAAAAAATAATTGGTTTAAACCGGGGCAAAAAAAAAAAAAAAAATAACCGAAAAAACCGGTTTTCGGTTTAAACCGATAGATGATGTAGGTCCAACTATGCTTTTGTGCTATCAAGAATTTGTATTGAATTAAACCTGTGTTGTATATTTTATCTGATGTATGTCAAAGAGCCCTCTGTACTGGCCTATTGTAAAAATGGCTTCTTTCTGTATGCGTATTCTATTCTTAAAACTCGTCAACGACCTTTTGGGACAACTTGTGTTTTGAATAATTCCTTAAATTTTAAAAATTATACCTTAATTGGTCTCTTGATTATTTTTCATCTTGAAGAAAGGAATAATCAAGAATTAGAAAAAGAACAAAAAACAAAAAAAAGATGCAAAAGAGAGCGGAAGATCAAATCATTATTCCTTTTAGAGGAATTATGTTTCCAGACAATCAATTAGTTCGCACATATTTGCAAATTCGTACAGTAGAAGCCTGGCAACAATTAAATCTACAACATAAAAAAAAGTCACCAGTTGTTAAATAAGTAAAATCGTAGAAAATCAATTCTACGCCGTAAAAAGCAACGTAAAATGCAGCGGTAATAATCAGAATAGAAGTAAAGATAAGATTAAGAAAGTAAACACAATATCTAGATAAATTATAGGGAGGGGGGAGAGAAGAGGCATCCTTTGAATTGCATATTTCCGATTTCATCTAATTTATAATCAACCGAGATTCATTACAATAAACACTATTTTGATGCTGTAATACATTCGAAACAATCTATTCACCTCAACTTTAGAGCCGAGTCAAAAAAGATAAACAAGCTCCACACAATATTTGTACCCATACATGGTTTTCCTGTCTTTCGTTTTTCGAAATAAAAAAGAAGAT
>BGPR01048148.1:0-11624 GCA_013235015.1 Araneus ventricosus | reverse complement strand
TTCAAATTTGCTGACACGAAGAGATAAAAGACAGGAGTGTCTCATATTTCGAAGAGCTGATATTTGTTCAGAAAATCGATACAAAGAAATAAATGATAGGACACCACAGAGCAAAACAAATGTATTATGGAAATGAAAATGAAAATTAATCGATACGTTTTTCTAAAAAAAGAAAAAATTAGTAGTTTGAATCAAAACGTAGAATCGCAACGAAAGAGCTCGTAGATTGATTATCATAACGTTTGCCTCTAAATCTAGCAAAATATTTAGATGTTTTATGGTTATTCTTAACACGTTCATGTTCCTCTCCCATGGTCGACTTTTCTAAGAGCTCTTATCTTTATCAATCGATAAATATGTATACGACCCTTTTTGGACTTCTTAGACATGGAATCTATTAGTATACGTGATTTCCTGTAAAATGGTAACTTTTTTAAAGATAAAAGGAAGAGCTGCGGAATAATGCTGTGCGGCTCCTTTTTTTCCCGCGACTGCACATGCACATAAACATTGGATACGCAAATCCTAAAATTGTCTTTAACGATAACGACTTTATAAGAATATATTTTCTACGTTCCTACGATATAGTTATAGTCAGGTGTTACTGTATGATAAGAAGGCGAAAAAATAATACCATGTCCCAAGCGCTATGTCACTTTTGACGTCTAGAGAAAAATATAGTTTCATTCCCTTTCGTTGCCTTCGCTACGCCACTGCCAATATTAAAAGAGAGCATGGAAAAACGTTATTACACATTTTAAAGTCAAATACAATAAGGTGGAGAAAGAAAAATACCATGTCCCGGTCGTCATTCACACTAGCTAAGCAACTGATGATAACAGGGGCAGAAAATTACTAATGTATTAGCCAAGATCTGTCTCTCGGTAACGCTCTGACGTCATCAACAAAAAAACTCGGGCCACAAAACTGCGATACGTTAAACGGCATTATTTCATTGTTAGAGCAACTAAATTTCAGTAATTTTAAATTTAAAAGAGTAAGTGTCGTTCTAATTTCAAATTTAATAGCTCTAAAATTATGAAATGAAATTTTGTATCGATTGATATAAAATTTATCTCGCTATGATAAAAAAATCCTGAGAAATTTTAAATTACATTAATTATATATTTCAAATTAATTTCCGTTTTTTAATAGAAAGAAGTAAATCACCTCAGTGGTATATCATGCGCGTGATATAGTTTGGACGCCACGATGCATCTGATTATTTGTTGCAATCGTGATGATATAATTTGATAATATTTTTTGGCAACGTTTGTCAACTAGAGAAGTGCTTTGAATTTGTTAGAATTTCGAAAAAGAATTCCGTTGAAATTTTAACTTTTGACTTACGTTTGACAAGCTGAGAATTTCATGGTTATTGAATTATAATAAAATTGTTAAAGAACGAAAAATACTTGACACGGAATGTTGTATACCAAGAGGTTTTTTGAATAATGAAATATATAAATAAAAAATATTTCCCATCATAAAATATATGTTTATTTTATTTGCTTTCAATCTATGTTAAACATTTCTCTCGCATATATATCTTTTTAAACACGTCAAATTTGAAGGGAAATCTCTCGAATGAAGAGGCAATTTGCACACGTCGTATCATGACAGGTGATTTTCTAGTTATACTATAATACGGGCGCCACTTTCCATCGATGCGCCACTGCCTGTGATACTCTGAATTATGAACTGAAGTCAGATTTTAAAAAAGGAAGTGATTATTTGCAGGTATACTGTACCATCGAATAAAAAGTAATTTACAGGTATACTGTACCTACGGATTACTTGCAGCTTTTATGTTCTTTAAAATGCTTCTGTAGAAATTTTAAAATGTTCTTTTGTACTTGAAACGTTTTTTCTGTGTTTTTGAGATTATTAAAAATCAATTCTACTTTGAGAAATTCTTCAGTTTCTCATCGGAGTCATGCGTCGTTTTTGTTTCACATTTAACTTGGTCTTGAGAGCTGATTTCTAATTCATTTGATTCAATTTGATAGAGAAAATATATTTCCTTATTTTTTCAGTCATATAATTAAACCTCATTGCAAATTATCGATAAAAAATTCCTATCCTAATGAGCTCAAAGACCCGAAAGACGTCTTACGAAATTTTTAACTTCCTCTTGCAGTTGACGGCAGCCCCAAAGTCAGTAGTTTGAATCTGCTATAATACCATTTAGAAAATGCAAATCTACATTGAAGGAAATGCAGAATTACCGTCGTTAAAAATTTTAGCTAACAGCGAGAAGATAAAGTAAAGAAGTAAATGATCCCGTAACTTTTTAGGCCACGGCGGAGGGTATAGTCGTAAAGCGTTTGACTCGTAACCGAAAGGTTGTGGTTTCGAATCAGGCAGCAAGTTGGGAGCATTATTTTTTTTGGAGCAGCGAATGCTTAAGCAATCTGTTTAAGAATTTTAATTTTCATTAAATATTTTTGAAACCGATGTCTATGAATTCAATATTTTATTTGATTTTCCTCTTTTTTTCTCTAAACTTTGTTAATTTTCAATCATATTTTAAACTAGCTGTTACCCGCGACTTCGTGCGCGAAGAATTTGAATTATTCTTTTTTTTAATTCACGAATGTAAATGTTTTGTTGCATTTAGAAAGGGGAAAGTAAAAGTTCTGACGGAGATAATACTTAATTGGACGGCTGACAGGAGTGTACTGTACATGTATGCTGATATAGTTATGTAAATTGTTTATCTATTCTAATATACTTTTGTATACCACATTATTTGCACGGATGTAGAGGTTGTGTGGGCTGGACACCCGTGAACACGCCATGTATAGTTGCCCATGCGAAAAATATGGTTTTTCCAAATGTACATCTGCCACTTTCAGTATCTGGCCCTGAGCCTGGCAAATGACATTTTTAAAGGGATTTGTTGCCTTCTGAACTGAGATGATAAATCCTTCGGTATTATCGGAAGGCGTGGAATTAAAATGCTCTCTCTTCTCCCTATATCAGTCATATCAGTAGCTTTCATGACGTTTGGACATTGGTGTGTAATTTGCGACCGTGTGCCATTGCGCAGACTCGGTATATCGAGGTTGCGTATTAGTAGTACTGGCACAGCGGCATTCAATCTCGGCTTGTCGGAAGGTGCCCTGACAATTCTAAGATGTTGAAGAGCTCTACAGTATATGATGTTCCTTGTTAACGCCCATTACCGTATCTACAGATAGATATTCTGTAATACATCACTGTGAAAGTTAAACAAAACACCGAGAGAATAATTCAATAACGTCATTGGATCACTGTGTAACCGCATTAAAAGCTGCAAATGCTACGTCAACAGGAAACCGGAAGTGTAAAGTCTCCTTTGTTGTTAATGGTCAAAGAAAGCAATATTTTCTTATATTAACTTTAACACTGGCAAAAGCCCGCGCGCGAAACAGTAATTTGGCTTGAATTTATTTCTATAAGAATAAAAAGACTTGTTAGAAATTACGTTACAAAAATATTTTCAAACCTTAATAACAATCAGAGAAAGCATTTCATCGCAATATAATTAATAGCATTAGAAAGATCATTTTCTGGTCTTTAAAATGACATAAAAATAATTGTTGTCTAATAAAAATTTCAGAAGTTATTAGCAAAAAACGTCTAAGCAATAGGCTTAAAAGCTGCTAATGTTCGTTATTTAATTAAATATCTTAAGAACTAATTAACTCTAAAAGTTGAAAATAGCACCTTGTGTGTAAATTTCATGTCGCTAACGTTCTCCGTTTAGGAGGAGTTCTTGTGACCGACCAATCGACCGACAGACAGACAGATACATGTAATTTCTGTCTTGTTTTATAGATATTTATAAACGTAAGCAAAATTTTCAGAAATAAAGATAAATTGGTTGAAAGTCTAACTGTTTCCTAGCAGCGAAGTAGGTATAAATTTGCGTTATTTCAAAATCGTCTGCACGTAAAATTTAAAAAATTAATAAAAATAGAATGAAACATATCACAGAAATAAAATTATAATCATTGAAGAGGTAAAGTTTTTATCTTTAAGATGGTATAAAAATAGTTTGTATCGGACAATTTGTTCCGAAGTTACAGCGGAAAAAACGATTACGTGATAGTTGATTTTAAAAATAATTTATTCCACATGTTTTCGCATTCCTAAAGGATCACGTGACAGCTGATTGAAAAATAAAAATTTTCATCGCGAATCGCAAAGTCAATGGGTTTTCTTTGTTAACTAAT
This sequence comes from Araneus ventricosus, assembly GCA_013235015.1. Taxonomy (NCBI): domain Eukaryota; kingdom Metazoa; phylum Arthropoda; class Arachnida; order Araneae; family Araneidae; genus Araneus; species Araneus ventricosus. Next base: position 7,404 of record BGPR01048148.1, on the reverse strand, counting down.
TTTAATCTGTAGTCAAAAATAATTAATTTAACGTGATTTCACCTAGCCTATGTCCGTTCTTGGGTTTGAAGCTACAACTCTGCCAATTTTCATCCAAATCGGTTTTGTGGCTTGGTCGTGAAAGCTTAACAAACAGACAGACAGACAGACAGAAAGACAGACAGACAGACACACTTTCGCATTTATTATATTATTAAGGATAACTATATTCTTACTCCCTTTCCTCTACTCAATGCTTGAATGTGATTTAAATTCTAAAATGTATGAATATTTGCTTCGATATCTCTTCAATTACTCCTTTAGAAGAAAAATATTTTGAACACAAACGGCACTTCCTAATAAATAACGTTTTATTCAAAGTCACAATGTCTTCTAATCCTATTATCCGAAAATAGGTAGAATTCGATAATAAACAGCATCTCTCTACTTCATTTTAATTTAATTTCAGTTTAATTCAGTTTAAATTATTGAGATTAGAGAAAAAAGATTTCCCACTGCCAAGAACTTTTGAGAACTCTAACCCTAAAGGGAAAACGAATCGTTCTTCAATGGGTGCCTGGGAATTGTGGTCTTTGGGGTAATGAACAAGCGGACTTCCTAGCAAAAAAAGTTGCTAACATACTACAACGTCCAAATACAGCTACTACTTATTGGAAGATTAAACTGTTTCTGAAAAATTTGTGTACATCTAATTCCTTGCGGGAACTTCAGACTCGTACAGCTCTAAAAAGTTGGAGGAGGGTTAGCCCTTCTACTGTACCTGACAAACATTGACGTGATGCAGTTGCAGCCTTCAGTCTGACCACTGGACACGATTGCCTTGCCGTCCATCTGCACCGCTTAGGCATTTCTACCGAAACCTTTTGCCCACTATGCGATTTTGGAGAAGTAATGAAAAGGGACCACCTGCTCCGATGTGGGGCTCTTCAAGGACTTACGGTCAAGTCGAAATATTGAGAACCGAGAGAGCTTTGGGGGCAATGACTTCGGTCTTCTGTTGTCGTTACACATTCTTTTGTCAACTTTTTTGCCTTGTCATTGGAAATAAAAAATATAAAAAAATTAGAGAAAAATTCACGACAGCTCATTATTTATTCTTAAACAATAAATAACATTTTATCGGCAGATATTTTAAACATTAAAACCCATTCCAATTGATCTGGTATAACTTACAATGTCCACGAGTCAAGAACTCAAAGAGAAAGCCAAAAGCACGCAGTGTTCCTCAGGCGGTCGCCCTCCAAATTACTGACCGCGCCCGATACTACTTAATTAGGGTGATCGGACAAGAGCCGGACCAGCAAATAACGTTATCCTATAAAAAAATTCTACGTCATTCCTGTTTTGGAACGTGATCCAAATCTGATCAATTTCGATGATTTTCAAAACGTATTCAATCAATATGATTTCATTCTACAGTATCCGTCAGGGCACGTGGGTCGTTAAGAATTTAGAAATTCGCTTTTATCTTTAAAGCTATTATTTATCCGAATGGCAATTATAGAAAATTTGATTTTCCTTTCTTTTCTAAAAGCTTTTTGTTTGTGTGAGTCTTGCGACCTTTCCAGTATTGTACACTTGAACTGCTTCTGAGAAAATGTAGGCTCCTTAAAGCTGTTATCTTTAAAGCTATTATTTATACTAATGGTAATTATAGAATACTTTGTTATCCCTTCTTTTCTAAAAGATTTCTGTTTGAGTGAGTCTTGTGACCTTTCTGTTATGGTACACTTGAACTGCTTCTGAGAAAATGTAAGAGTCACAAAGATTTGATATAATAGAACTAAATGATAAATTATTAGGAGTAAAAATATAATTTATACCAGAGTGAACAAAATGTAGTCGGACTGTTTTCATGAAAACAAGATTTCTTTTTTTGGAGTATTATTTTTCACATCTTCTGGAAACCGATATCTTCGTTTGCAATTGAGTCAAATTGTTTTTTTCTAGACTCGAAATCAATTTTCTTCAATTAAATCAATTAAGTTAAAAACTAGTGACCGAAAGAGACAGGTAAAAGAATTAAAACAGGAGAATGCATACTGAGTCATATTTGGAGAATATTCTGTTTTCGGAGCCATTTCTCGAATGCTAGAACAACAAGTCAACCGGAATCTGAAGTGAAGAATTATGCTTTGAAAATTCTCTGTTCAATTCTTGAAGATTTTAGTTCTTTCTAGGCTTCTTTTAAATTACATTAACGGTAGTGCCTTGAAATATCAAGAGCTGTTTCAAATTTATCTGCAAAACGAATCCCACTTACCATGACTGAGAAATTACAATTTAGTATTTCATTTTAAAACTCTTTCTTGTAAGTTTGTCAAAGTAATCTTCAGTTAAACTTTCAAATAAAATTCTGGAATGGTACTCAGAAATTTTTTTTATAATACAAATTGAATTTTCGAAGCTGAAGAAAATCTTTCGCTTAAATCCATAAAATGAAGTGATTGCCTCTTAACTACAAAGTATAAAATATTTCAATTTCCAATCAAACATGAACTTTCGTATTTTCGATGGAAGACCAACACTCGATATGTACTACATCGTTAAAAATGTTTTTCATTGAAGTTTTCCGGAAACTTTCTCCAAAAAATTGAATTATAAAACTTTTTTCTTCGGCATTTTCTTTTCAAAAAAGAGTTAGAATTGAACTACATTAATTTAAACATTTCATTCTATAGTTTTTATTGAACTTTCCAGGAAAACTAGCACGATTTCTAATTTATTGCACTTATCATGATTCCAATAAAAAACGAATTCTACTGAGTTTAAATGTATTTAGAAGAAAAAATCAATCAAATGGTTTTAAAATTATAAAACTGTAGTTTTTATTTAATTCTTGTGTTCAATTCTGTCTGAAACAATAAACAAGTTTATTCGAATTTTCTTTCGAAGTATGCTAAAAACTAGCTGATAAACGAAGATATATTGCTTGAGAAGAGAATATTTTCATCTGGATTATATATATAAAATTTTTAATGTAAAAAATAGCTTAATGTAAAAAGTTATGACACACAAAATCATCTTATCGTCAATAATTTTATTTTTAATTAAATTGAGAATATCAATTGCACCACACGGTTTTTAAATCTCATAGATTTCTTAAAGTTAGAATATATCAAACGATTTTTAAAAACTTCAGAAATATATTTTTTTCCTTAAGTTATTTATATTTATTTTAAATAATACAAAATCTGAATAAGCATTGGCATCTTTAGAGTGAGAGAAGGCAGCGCCACCTGGTGGCATTAAGAATGATTAATCCTATATAGTTCTTTAAATGATAAAAAATTAACTATGTAATAAATTATAGTGAAACCTTTACTAAACCTACATTATGCTTCGTAGCATTTGTGGTCAAAATTCGAAGAAAATATATTCAACAATTTCGACACCTATAACTATATATGCATTTCACTTTTTATTTATATAGAATCATCAAATTAAGAAATTTTCGTGTAATTTGTCATTCCGTAATTTGAAAAATGCGATCAGAAGGCAATAATTTATAGCTAGTTTACTTAGAAGTCCTACAGGAGATACTGGGCCTTGTTCCAGTACTTTGATTCAGAATTCATGTCATGAATTGGTTGATATTTGTAGCCATTAAAAATGGTTAATAAGAAAACATTTAATAGGTAATGATAACCGAATTTCAATCAGCAGATGATTGTAGACAGTTTTTTCAAGCTAAAACAAGTTTCCGCGTTTTTATCTCTTTTGCAGAGAAGCGTAGTCATTCCAAACGGATACATGTATTTATCATTTAAAACCATAATAATAATGTCCTAGAATAAAAACCTTTTAATTGAGAAAACTTCATGGTAAAAGATACACACAAAGGGTGGCCTTAAATTAAAGGAAATTGTCGGCGGGAGAGAACCGGAGACCTTTGGATTCCGAGTCAAGCATCTTAACCACTAGACAGAAGGAACACCCGAGGTCCAGAGGTGGATATTGGCTTATATACATCTGAGTAAGATGTTGTAGCACGTTGCGCTACAGGAGCAACCCCCAGCTTGTTTGATATTATCTGAATATCAAGGAAGCGATGCGCTGCGTGCATATCTGCAGATTGCAGCCCCGATTTTTGTCCTCAGGCACGTGCAAGCTTTGTGCTATGAAACGCGTCATAGACTTTGAATTGAAATAATTGCTTTGCTGTAAGAGTTGTAATGCTGCTATCTGAAGTGATGCAATTTGTGGGGCTGCCATTTAGAAATGGGACTGAAAGTTGCTGTTGCGTGTTCTTTGCCCGCCAGTCACCACTTAGGCGGTAGCATAGAACTGGAGACCTTTGGGTCCGGAGTTAAGCATCTTAACCACTAGCCAAAAGGAATTACCAATGTCCAGAGGTGAATATTGGCTTATATACATCAGAGTAAGATGTTGTAGCACGGTGCGCTACAGGACCAATTTCAAAACTGAATATAATAAGAAATTAGAGGGAAAAGAAATGTGCATCAGTGAGGGAGACATCCACTACTAATTGCTCAAGCCAACTCATGATGGAGTTCTTGCTCGGAGACCGACAACAGACTTCCATCTATATGTTGTAAACTGATTTATTAAAAATTTCAGAATGAATCCTATTTGCAATAACAGGTATTAGAGCTTCAGCCTTCTTATCAAGAATTTATACGACAAAATTGGGTATGTTGCTTAAAGGCAAAACAGTGCATTTGAGGGTTAGCAAAGAGTTAATCAATCAGCGAGTCAAACAAGTGCACGAAATTTCAAAACTGAAGAACATCAGGAAGTGTGGAAAATTGGTTACAAATTTCCAACTTTATAAACATAAAACATGTCATTTTGAATAAAAGCGTATAAAATTGCATCGTAAATTTACGTATACAAAATCGCAACTGCTTCGGTAAGCGTTATTTCAGCGTCGAGAGATCAATAGCTGAAAATGGCTAAAAGAGTCAAAATATATCTTTAGAAAATGAACTTATAAAAGATTTGGTGACTTCATTTAAAGTTGCAGTGTTCATTTCGTAATTTTATACAGTTTCTAGTTTTTAAATTGCAATGAATTCATCAAGATTTGAAAAAAATGTTTAATCAAATTTCTTATTTTCTCTAACATAATCAAATTAAGCACAAATGAAAAAATGGCGAAATGGAAGTTGTGGTTTCCATTGAAACAAGAAGATTCAACAAACTGGTTAAAAATTAGAAACAAACAAATTGCACTGTTATGATTTTTTATGCACTTCGTTACTGTATGGATTATTTCTAACAGTTTTGTTTAGAAAATACCTAAATAAAAAATTTCAAACCCAAATGCTTATATTGATTATATTCTTTATATCTCCAGTAGCACAAAGATATTGTACGATATTGAACAATATTCGCAATATTGTGTAATAATGTACAATATCATTTAATATTATATGATATTAAACAATATTGTACAATATAAGGTAATATGTTGTTCTACCTGGGATTGTATTTTAAAATCGTGTTTTTCTGAAACAAATTTACTTTGTGATATTTGTAGATGTTCGTTATAAAGAAGTTTAAATCACATTTTTTTCTTTATTCTACAAAAGACATAACTAATACAACTTGTTCCTAACATATAAAATACAATATTCAGTAATAATTCTTAAAACTAACAAAACTGGTAATGATGCCATCCATAGATCAATAATTGTTTGTGGTATTATAATGTGCTGCGGTTGATGATAACAACAAAGAAATAAATCATTTACAAAGAAAATATTTCCTTACGCGACAAATTTCAAATGAATCTCGATAATTTTTAATTTCTGCGATAATTCTCGACAATTTAATTTTAATTGTGCGGCATACACAATACCGTAGCAACAAAGCGGAGATATTGTAAAATATTTTGTTCTAATAGGGATTGCTATACTGAAAGATTGAAGATGTCAATATTCGTTGTTCTCATTGCACCGATATTTTCTGAAAACGAAGCATACACACTCTTTAACTGTCAAAAATACCAATATTGTTTGAAAACGAATCATTCATACTCGTTAGCTGTCGAAAACGTTGGCGCAACATGGTGAGAAAACCGTAATAGTCCAGTCAACGAAGGCCAAAAATCGACGAATAGAAAAAAAAATGGTGTAGTTTTGAAATTATTCACAGTTCTTGGGGATAGTGTCCTAAACAACATACTAAAAGTCCCCAATCGTGGGGGTTGCGGGGGGTTACAGGGTAGTTTAAAGGGGGCTTTTGCAGTTTTTCTTAAATATCTCGAAAACTATGGTTCTAGAGAAAAATATTCATTGCAAAAATACACTACATTAAATTCCCTACAAGAAAAGTCTTACACCTGTATTTTAGCATCAATAGCTTAGAAGATATGGGGAGTTGAAAAAGTGAGTATTTCTGAAATTTCTTATTGTAATGGTAAAATCAGTAAAAAATGCCGAAGTAACAACCTTCAGAAGCACCTCATGCCTATATAATAATTTTATAAAGGTAGTATTGTATGTTTTGAGAGTAGTGGTGGTATCGGGGCGGGGAGGGGGCACAAATATATTTGATGAACAGTCGTCATGACTTCCTCCCCTCACATCCGTTCCCCTCGACAAAATCATTTCTACTCAGTCGTTTGGTTCTGTAAACGCTCCAAATGAGTATATTAAGACAGTATAATCTAAATATACATAAATATGGTGAGTTATATATATATATATATATATATATATATAACAAATACGAAACAAACATAGCAGAAATGTAAAAGCAACATATACAAAATAAACATTCATAAAACAAAATGTCAAGAAAAAAATCTGCGATGAGAAAAAGCGGAAAGTGGAATATATATATAAAAGGGGAAGATAAAATATTATAGAAAAATATAACACAAACGCAACGAATGCGCAAAAATGCTGCAATTCAGGAAGATTTGTGGAGAATATATAAATATCATGAAAGTCAAAAAATGTTAAAATAAAATGGAGAGACTGTAGTAAATCAGTAAAAGCGTATAGATGCTCATCAGGGTAAGTAAGATCTATACGAACCGTTAAAAAATTATTGAAATCATAATGTTTTCTGCAAACAGTGTTGGCAAATAGCTAAAAAACACTGTCCTTTACCCCGAACATTATGATAAACCAAGAATTTGAATGAAATACATAATATTATATATATATATATATAATATTATGTTATAGATATAATGTTATAATAGATAACCGACAATTTGAAGTAAAAACTTTCTTTCTTAATAATGAAGCTAGCTTTTTCAACCACTCATTGTAATTCTCTCTCTATATTCTAAGCCATTCATCCTCAGAAATAATGAAGGACTATTTTTATAGGAAATTTAATGTCGTTTAATTTTGTAATTGAGTATTTTTCGCTAGAACCCATAGTTTTCGAGATATTTAATAAAAACTGAAAACGCCCCCTTTAAAC
>BGPR01048147.1:0-11624 GCA_013235015.1 Araneus ventricosus | reverse complement strand
TACATGCAAAGCAATGTATATTGTCTAGTAATGTCATCATGCGGAAAAAGAATAGGTCCGATTTTCGAACCCTGTGCGATCTACTTAATTTCTCAATCACCTGATCTGTAGAAAACTAAAAAAAAAATCCACTAAGCTTTTGCTTTTCAGAAAGTATAAGCAGTTTTCATCATGAATGTAGTCCGTATCAAAGTTTGGACCCAATCCGTCGAAGGATTGCTGTCTATCGGTCTAAATCGCATACTTGAAATTATATCTCCTAAACCCTTTGGCTTAGATAAATAAAAAATTGGTATGACGTTTATAACATTATTAGTCTGTTCCATTTCATTCAAGGTTAAAAAGGGGTTAAAATTGCATACTAATTGTTTTAATTAATTCTCCGCTGCATGCGACTCGGCATTCTGTGCATGAGGAAGGATTCGTCACTTTGTCCTTGATCCGGCAAGTATGGAAAAATCTATGCGCATCTCTTGAAATGATTCTTTACCTAATTATTTTACAATCACTAAATCTACAATGAAAATTTTGATAGTCATTGGATTCTGGTTACAATAGGTTCGAATCTTTTATCCACACGGGGAGGACTCGATAGGAATCCATCTGCGTTCACTTGATTTGATAAAATATTTTACAAAATATTTTGATTTTAAAAACATTTTCTTTTGTGTGCACTTATTGATCTATAATTAAGAGTAAATTTCAAAACAATATAAAGAACATATGAATAAGCCTAAAAGAGTTAGGTTACGAGTATCGGTAATTATTATCGGTATAATTATTATAATGAATATTTTAACTAATTAATATGACAATTATAATTAATTCATTGATTAGTTTAGAATACATGAATAATTTAAAATATGATATTTTAGAGTTGCTTTTCATCTTTAACATTTTTTCAAAGAACTATTAATTTGTTCCAAGATGTTAATAAAATGAAGCAATTTCTATGATATCTAAGAAAAAGTATTATCCAGTTTTAATGTTATGTTTTATGTCAAGACAAATTGCTCTAAATTTTCGCTTATAATTTTTGAATAATGTGACTGACAAATTCGGAAATCAAGAACCTAGCTAGAAAACCTAATTTTTTCTAGCTAACAGCGCTGGCAACCCACAATTTAATAAACAGGTAGAATTTCGAGAGTTGAATAAAATTTTCTTTCTCACTAAAACGTCACATTTTATATTCTGCACAAGGACTCGTATTGATCTGGTGGTCGCTAAGGAAACAAGAAATAAGGACCAAAATGAAATATTTGTAAAATCAAAGGAAATGAATTAGAACAGGCGAAATATTTTAGAAATTAATTTCCTATTTAGAACGTTTAAATTACAGAGCATTATTCTTGTTTTTTTTCTTTAAATTTCGCTTCAAATCCATAGTATGGAGCGGTGTTTTAATTTTTTTTCAGTTTGCAAAACAATCAACTCTCAAACATTTTGTATTTAAAACGCATTAAAATTTAAATGCTTTGATTTTGTTTAAATCTAAGTTTTATTAACATAACAAAATACGGTTGCATTTTATTATCTATTTTAAAAATATCGCATTAGATGTTTAATGTGTGTGTAAAAGCTAATAAAAATTAATTAAATTTTCTGCGAGTGCATTGAATTCTTATTTTATTATCTATTCTTAAGACACCGATTAAGAATATTTAATGCAATCGTAATTTGTTTTATAAAATATCGTCTGCGCCTCTTCTTTCTAAGCAGCGTGTTTTATATTATTTTGAATCAAATTTCTAAAACTCAGCTCCATGAAACAAGATCAGCATATCGCACTGAAACGGTGTAATATTTATGTTTGAAATTTAGAATTTGAGATTTTGTATCAGTAGAACAATTAAATAAATTACACAAGATGTAGTAATCGTATCTAAAACATTTTAATTAGCGACGACAAGAAAAACAAATGACATGTTGTGGTATAGAATTTTAAATAAAATAATTTAAAATAAAGGAGACATTGAGGACGCTGGCAAAAAAAACAAAATGCACCAGGCTCGAACGTCAGGCAACCAGGTGGCGGGAAGGCGAACGCACGAGGAGAAAGAGAACAAAATGGCGGCCGCTACATTTTTTTTGAAACGAGATGCAACATTACAACAAGTGCGTATTTGGTAGTTGCATGTGGCTACTATCTAATAGGGGGAGAAGCAGTAAACAACCAACAGAAATGGGGAAACCTACCTACCACTCTGGTGCTACCCTTGAGCAGGTTCGCTGGTCCTATTGGTTTGTCGTTCTTCTGATACCCGATATTCTCCTCGTTGGTTTGTTTTTTTTCCAGAATCAAAATGCCTCCACACCTTCCTTATATTCTCTTTATTTAAAATTTCAAAATCCTCACCCTCATTGTTTTACATCCTATGATACGGCAATACTAGCAAGGAACAAAAATCCAAAGTTCCACCTAATTGGATTTTTAAAAAAAGGAAAAATAAGCTTTAAAAATAATTTCAGAGGGTGCTGCAGCTCCGCAGCCCTAATGAATGAGCCACCACTAGATAGAGAAGATCTCGAGTCATCTGATAGATATTTCTTTATCCAACTCTAGTGTCCAGAAAAGAAAAAGAATGCAACCTGTTTATCTGAGCTGAAAAAGGAAAGATCGATGTGTTAGAAAATATGGGGAGACGAAGCAGTGTCTAATACATGCTCTGTAATAACATTTTTTAACATTTATATGAGTAGGAACCAGTGGCGAATCCAGGATTCGAGTCTTGGGAGGGGGGGGGGGCTGAGGTCATAAAAATTTTGTGTCGTAGTGACGAATGTCAAACCTCATGGGTTATCGGAACCAAGAAACTTAAAGTTTACAGATTTTATTTACTTAACAATAAGAATCATAAAGAACACTACAATACTTTCGATAATTTAATAAAAATGCAATGAAATAACAGGCCAAAAAATGTTTTCGAAAATTTCAACGCTACAAGTATAAGTAGAATGGCTAGAATAGTAGGAAAATTTTCGAGCTTGTCAAACCAAAAAGCAATGTTGTCACGATTTTTTTTTATTTTTAAAAAATGAAAATTAAGTACAAATAGTTGTGGTAATTTTAGATAAAAATCAAGAATTTTGGTTTAGCTTTAGGGAGGCGGCTTTTTTTGCGTCCTAGTATGGCGAAGAAAACCAAATATGCAATTTGAACGCTTTTTTTATGAACCGATTGAAACAAAAATTGAGAGCGGATCTACAACTAATGTGACCTCACACGAATTTTTGTTTATCTAAGTCATAGAGTGTAAGAGTTATTGTATTAAAAATATGCTATTATACAGACCAACTGACAATCAACCCTTTGACTGATTTGATCCAAAATTTGATACGGACCTACATTTCTGTAGATAATTAATACCAAATTTTATCCATCCAGCTATTTAAGTTTTAGATTTATCGTGTTCACATGAACACGGACAGACACACTTCCCGTGGACGGATTTGTACAAAATTTGAATAGAAACCTACAAATTGTGTTTCAAGATCAAATACCAAATTTCATCCCCCTCGGTCTAACTGTTTTTGAGTTATCGTGTTCACAGACAGATATGATACCAAAATTGTGTTTTCCGTACTCGGGGAGGTCTAAAACGTGTAGATTCATCAAAATCTCGAGTTCTAATTTTTTGACGATTGCAATACTTTCTCCTTATTTACTTCGTAAACGAAAAAGTAAAAAAAGTCTGCTTGAAAGTAAAGAATGGAATAAGGATAAGGGAGGTCTAAAACGTGGAGATTCGTCAAAATCTTGGGTTCGAATTTTTTGACGATTACAATACTTTCTCTTTGTATACTTCGTATGCGAGAAAGTAAAAAGAGAAATTAACCTGTTTTCTGTGCCACTTACGTTAGCGTTTTATAAATATAGGGTTGAAATCTAGAATCTGGTACACCGGTTGTTGGTTGACCGCTGCACTTCATTAACGCCAAGTCGCCAAAGCTGAATTCAGTTAATACTTGCATTAGCTTTGGCGACCTGGCGCCATTTTAAGAGCGTGCACCAACTTCTAGATTTCAACCAAATATAGATGTTTATGTAGCAGTATCAAACCAGCTAAATTACGAAATCAATAAACATTCAAAATGATGCTTAAATGGTGTTTTTAATATTTCGCATCTGTTTGCATTCATAAAATAAAATGAGATCAAATAAAGCAGTGGTTCTTTTTTCAATTTGTCCATGTCACAAATAAAGTGCCTGATAACAAAATGGTATTGATTTCAATTTCATTCCAGAGTGATATCTAGCGTGCAAACAAAGCCGCACGCATGAAATTCTGCATTGATTCTGATACAACAGGATAATAACTCAATTTCTCGATCGATATAAAATAATCTTAAAATGTTTTTCAACATTTAATGGCACAATTAGTTTGTGTGTAACTGTCGATTTTTTCATCGATCAAATGGTTTCCATCATCGTATGCTTTCACAACTGCTGTTGAGAAGCATTTGTGATGAAATAGAAAGTTAAAAAAGAATGCTATATTCTACTGAAATTTATTAGCCCTGTAGAAACAGCATGTATTGGCGACTTGTTGTCGCCTAACCGAACATCGTATCGTTTGAAAAAAGTCGCCAAAAAATATCGCCAATGGGTTCCTATATTGAAGCTGTTGAAAAAAGTCGCCAAAACAAAATATCGCCAATCGGTTCCTATATTGAAGCTGTACCGCCTTTTAAGTAAGAATGCATGTAAGAAAAGACTAATTTGCAACTCTTACAACCTGAAAATAAGTATGGAGTCCTTCTATAATTTCATATTTGTCTTGTTTAAATGTGGTGCAATTTTCCCTGTCAAACCTTGCGCCAAATCCGGCTTTAAATTAAGAATGTGCAATTTCTTCATTGTGTTGTTTAACATAACGATAATGGCGATTCAGATTTCAATGACAGTATCAGTTATGAAACAACACGTAAACAACTTTGTCCTGTCTTCATCCATGATCATACTGTGTATAGTGCTATTTGTATACCGCGTAGCCCTTACGATGAAATTCAGGCGTTTGAAAAGCAACGTCGAACTTCTAAGAAAATTTAAAGCCGTCGAGATGCATGGAAACATTTTATTACTAAAAATAATGGTATTTCTCTGTATTGCTCCTCAAATTTTTGTTCTCGCCAACAAATTTCTGATAAACGGAGATTTTGACTCCATGTCGATTTACTTTTTCGGTTATCCATTTGGAGATGGTTTCTATAACAATATAATTGATATATTCCATGGATTATCAGTTTTTTTGTTCCATGTTTTCCTCTACCTGTGATTGTCTTTGCGATTTTTTACCAACCACCATGAAATGTATCATGAAGCATTTCTGAAACACAATATGGCAGGACAAATTGATTTAAGGTGTTCGTATGCTACAATAAAATCTGCCGTAGAAAAGATTGACAACGAAATGGGGTTTCTCGTGTTCATAATAATTCTTTACAATTCATGCGTGATGTGCTTTTCATTGTTTAACGCGCTGGACATAAGGTTGCTTCAAAATTCTTCTCAAATAGTATCAATTTACTGCCTCTTCTTGACCACTTTCAGCCTACTCATTGGCATGACAACATCGGCTGCTACGATCGACGATGCATCCACTGAAGTCCATTCTAAAGCTCTGATGATGCCAGAAAGTTCTGGAATTTTAAACCCTTCCCAACAAAGATTCATAATGCTAACCGAAAATGGGATATCCCTAACTGTGTGGAAGATCGTTTCTGTTCGAAGAAATTTTATTTTTGCCATCGTTGGGATTATTGTAACTTATACTTTACTATTTTATAGCTTAAATCCTGTGCACTAACGAATTCAAATTCTTCAATGAAATTCATTGTTTAGCGCGCTGGACATAAGGTTGCTTCAAAATTCTTCTCAAATAGTAACAATTCACTGCCTCTTCTTGACCACTTTCAGCCTACTCGTTGGCATGACAACATCGGCTGCTACGATCGACGATGCGTCCACAGAAGTCCATTCTAAAGCTCTGATGATGCCAGAAAGTTCTGGAATTTTAAACCATTCCCAACAAAGATTCATAATGTTAACCGAAAATGGAATATCCCTAACTGTGTGGAAAATCGTTTCTGTTAGAAGAAATTTTATTTTTGCCATCGTTGGGATTATATTGTAACTTATGCTTTACTATTTTATAGCTTAAATCCTGTGCACTAACGAATTCAAATTCTTCAATGAAATTCGTTGTTTAACGCGCTGGGCACAAGGTTGTTTCAAAATTCTTCTCAAATAGTAACAATTTACTGCCTCTTCTTGACCACTTTCAGTCTACTCATTGGCATAACTACATCGGATGCTACGATCGACGATGCATCCACAGAAGATTTTATTTAAAACTAGCCGCTTTCGGCGACCAGCTTGATCGCCAGAAATAAAATTTCAACTGAATCTCATATTTATAAAATCTATACTTATAAAAGACAATGTTTGTGTGTGTGCGTGAATGCGATGCCCAGACGAATCTATTGCACTTACAGCCATGAAATTTGGCATACACGTAGTCGAAATGGTGACTGAATGCATCTCGAAGCCGGAATTTTGAAATTTAATCTAGAATTTTTTTATTTAATATTTTGTGTCTTTTGGGTTGATTTTAAGCACTCATTTCTCAATAGCATGGCTTCTAATAATTGTACGGAAAAAAAAGTTACACCATCGGAAAGAACAAATGATTTCCGTTCTAATGAAGTTTGTTTCGTACGTCTAACATAATTTACTGAATTTTGAGAAATTTTTGAAAAATAGTCACTTTTATGGTAATTTTTAAAAAAAGACTTCTTTAAATTATCGCATCTGACGTTCTAACATCTTTATAATTTTCATTTTTTTTCAGCCTATAAATGGAACGTTTATGTCGGATTTAAAACAAGAACTGTTAAAATATCTTTTTTCGTTTTTTAAAAAATTAATTTTTCCCTGATCGGTTCAAACAGTTTTTTCGTAGCGAGATTTAACAGCGAGACCGGACCATCCCACAATGCATTGCTGCAACGTGACCTTCTTCGCGGCAGGTGACGTCATTCGCAAAGAAAAAAAAGCGGGAATATCAATAATGTGTATTTTTTGTTTCGATTTTGTTTTCAAAACTTTATCGTGCCATTGTGGGCACTTTTTTCCACCCACTTTTTTGAAGTCATGATTCCACGGGCAACGCCGTGCGCGTACTGCTAGTAATTTTATATTCACGGTTCCTTTAACAAAGCAGTTTAAAACTTCAAATTGCGATACTTTTAACCCGCGTTCTTTTCGTAGCCTTGCACTTGTTCTGTTCCTTGTCTACATTAACGTAAAATACGCATTTGATTTCAACAGTAAATTAGCGCGGCACATTTTACGTTCACCAGCATGCTAATTGGCTTAAAACACGATGATAAAAAGAATCAAAACATAGCAACGATAATCTTTGAGTTACTGGACTATTTCATTATATACTAATTATCTTGAGGATCTCCTTTGCAGATTTCGCAGAAAAATTGATAAATTAAAAGAAGAAAGTAAAATCCAGTTAGATATTTTCTTAGCTTTCAACAATGGAAGAGAAACATGCAATTAGATATTTGTTTAAACAATGAAAACGCTTTGAAATACTTTGCAAAAATGAAAAGTATTGTTGTAAAGTATGGCCAAAATTATTTTTAAAAATTTATTAAAATTATAGAAAAAATCGTACCCAAATTCAATGGATATCATTAAAAAGATAATTTTTTTAAATTTTCAGATGGTGTAATAATATTTTTTGCTGTAATATTTTCGGAAGTTATTAAGGAAAAACGCCAAAATTTAGCTAAAATTTAAATTAATTAAAATTTCACAAAAAAAAACGGCTCCGAGGTGCACATTCAAACCCTCCAAAGTATGTTTGTGCCAAATTTCGTTGCTCTACGTCTAGCGGTATGTCCTGTAGAGCGCCAACATGCAGATACATTCCTTTATTATTAGTAGAGACTAGCCGCCCTCCGGGAGGGTCGGCGGCCAGCACCCACTTTGCTCAACACTGCCCCTGCCATCTCGCTGCGTCGAGGCTCTCAACCACTACGTTTTCCAGTTTTAAATACTGTATGAAGATCAGTGGAACAGACCATAAAACCCGAGTAGATTTCTTATTCTTTGTAGACAACTGAGTCCTTTAAAATTGTAAAACCTTTCACCTCATCTAGTTGTAATGTTTTGTATAACTTTCTCGCGAATTTCGGCATGAAAGTCTTCAGATCCATTAATGCAGAATGATATAACCCTAAATAAACAGTTTCCATCACATACAATAGGTATTTTGCAATATTTTTGACATGCCATTTTGATGGAACTGTTGGGATCTATATACAGTGAAACCTCTCTGAGCGGCCACCCCTCCGTTCCGAGAAAAATTGGCCGCTGAGAGGGGGTGGCCGCTCTGAAGGGTTTTCGTTACAATTACAAGATAATTGCTATAATACATAATATAAACAAGTCTGACACATGTTTCTTATTTAAAATGAAGTTTGAGACTTATCTAAAGAGAAAATAGTACTTTATTTAATAATATTTTACATTTTTTGAAAAAAGGATATAATTTGTGACAGTTTTAAGTTTTTACCCTTCTCGGAATAAAACCATTTTTTCAAGTTCGTTCTTCAGTTTAAAAAGTAAATCTCTAACCGATGCGTTTGTTAAATGGGTTGGGCGAACCCACCCGGCGGCCGTTCAGAGGGGTTGGGTGGCCGTTGCTAGGGGTTATTTTAACATTAGGTCTATGGGCCAAAAAATCCGTGCCACGAAAAATTGGCCGTTAAGAGGGGTGGCCGCTATGTAGGGGTGGCCGTTCGAAGAGGTTTCACTGTATTTAAAATAATATGGTAAAACCTTCAGACAGTTAGTCAGCCCCAGCCACTCTACGGATTTCGATAATTTTTATTTCATGTGAAAGCTTATGACGTCCAAGATATGTCATAAAAGGTCGCCGGTTTGCAGTTTGAATGAGTGTGCGTGGAAACTTTATTGAAAAAGAAATTGCATACAGTATTTTAACATCGACGAAAAACATGTGAAAATTATAAAAATGATAAAAAAATGTGCATTTACACATGAAAAGAAAGCCTCGCGAAGCAAAAACAATTTTAAGTAAGGTCCCAAAAGTTCGCTGCATCTATGTACTTGCAGGAGGACTGAACCTTAGTCCATAAGTCTGAGGTCTTGGTGAAGGAGAGAAATCTGGGTCGGAGTCTGATGAACTGGTTGCGTCCGGTGGCTGTTTTATGAGGTTCTCATTTTCAGTGAGAAAAGATATCAGTTTAGCTATATTTATTCTTGATAGTTTATTTGAAAGTAAGCTTTTATACCAAAGTTGAGTAATTTTTGCACTTGGTTTTGTAAAATGGTAAGATAACGTCACGTGATAAGAAGTTGAGTAGTGTAGAGGGTCTCTCTTTTCCCCGCATGTGCAGATATCTGAATGATGAAGCCTGAATCTATAGAGATAGCTAGGGAAAGGACTGTGGTCTAGGGATTGCAATCCGGAAAACCGGATCCGGCAGCAGTTTGCCGGATCCGGTAAATTAAAAAAAAATACATGAAGCCGATTTCTTGAAAAAATACTCGCGTTGTTGCAAGAGTAGGTACTTAAATGCGTGGTGTGTACGAGTCGTTCGACGCTGACTCACCCGCTTCACATATAGACATTCTCATTGTTCAATTGATAGATGAATTATGTTTATGTTGCATTTACGAGTACGAGAATGATTTAAGTAGATAATTAGACTTAGAAATGAATTGAGTAACGATCCATATTTCTGATTTTTCTTTATAATACGACTTTCTTCTTACATAGTGACCGAAATAACGTTTTAAATTGTAAGTATGTACCTATTTGTGTTGCTTTGCAAGTTCTAATCTAAAAGTTCTAAAACAAACATGCCACTTTTGAAACCAATTCAAAATGAAAACAGGAATATTAATATACTTACAGAATAAAAAAAAATATGATGATGATACAAGACGAATTGATGATACATTTACTATACCGAAAAAAAAAGTTGTAAGACTAGAAATGAAAAATATCTTAGAAAGAGTTGTTCAAAATGATAGCTCTAAAGAAAACGTAGGTAATTCAGTAGAAAATAACTCAGATTCATCGTTATTGAAAAGTGATTGGACATTACAGAAAGAATTACAGATGCAAATCCAGCAAGATATGAAAACCTAGAGCATAAATACCATAAAATAGAGAAAGATTATGAGAAAACATTAAGAAAGGAAATGACTGCGTGTGAAAGTGAAGGAGTTCGAGGAAAATACTTGCCTTCTATTCATGAGTATTTGTTGACAATAAAACCAACAAGTGTAGAAGCAGAAAGGGCTTTCTAGGACGCTGGTTATATTTGTAGCTCTGTAAGAAGTCGATTGACAGATGACACAATTAACACTTTTTGTTTCCTATGATAATTTTTTCAAAACCAAAGTGAGTTTTTTTAAAAATTGTTTTACTTAAAATAATAAAAGTATATTAAAAAATACGAAGAAGTTTTGAACTCGTTATTGTATAATTGTGCCATTGATTTAACAGATTCATGATGACTATCATAATTATAAGAATGAGACTGCTTGGCATGTCTAAAATACCTAATTATTGTAATCTCAGTTGATAAGCTTGATTTAGTTAGATTTAATATAAGTTACTTACATAATATAAGTTACATTACAAGTTATCATCGATGTCATTTGTGAAATCTAGTAAGTGAGACTGAACTTAACCGCCCATCATTATCTAATTATTACTAAACTAATATAACAATTACAGTTTAACTAGTTACACTGTACTAAGTTTTTATTGTTGATTCAAACGTAAATGTTGATTAATTATAACAGTGTAAATAAAGTTGATTTCATAAGAAATAAAATTTTTTTTATAAACTTTATAATACACTCACTTTATCATCTTTTATACAGTTGATTTTGGAATGAAAAGGCAAAATAGTTTTGATGTGTCCAATCCGGCCGGATCCCGTCGGATCGATGGGAATCCGGCCGGATTGCAATCCCTACTGTGGTCTGTAGCGAAGAGGATGAATTCTCTTGACCACGAAGCTGGGGATAGGGTGACTTTAGGGAGAATATTAAAAATTGCTCTCCCATTGTCGCCTGAATCCCTGTCTTGTTGCCATTTATTGAGAGAGAGGTTCCTAGGCATTTTTTTCAGATGACATTTCTGGGCCTGAAGATGGAGGTGAGTCCCTTCTTTAGTAGCTTGTTTGGCTAGGTAGTCTGCTGCCTCGTTACCCAGGAAACCAACTTATGGCAGTAACTGTCGAAAGTCCAGCTTCGTATAAATAAGAAGTAGCAAATCAATTTAAATTTCTCTGATGTTTAGCTTCTTATATAATATCTAGAGACGTCCCTGTGTGAAAGTTGATACTCAACAGGACGCCCACTTTGGAAACCACTGCATTACAATATTTAGAATAAGAATACAGAAAATGTTCTGGTCGAAGATGTGGAATTGGAGAAATAATGTTACCAGAAAATGAACATGGTTCTTCAATTATGCCAGGTAAAGTGAATCCAACTCAGTGTGAAGCAGTCATTATGGTGTGCACTCAAGTTATGGGAAATCATGTTGCAGTAACAATTG
>BGPR01048146.1:0-11624 GCA_013235015.1 Araneus ventricosus | reverse complement strand
GTCAATGAAAACATACCACCCAAGATTCTGTCATATTTTATACACGATACTGATGCAGTAGCAAAAACAATAATGCAATCATGCATTCCTATTGAAAACAGATCACAAATACCTTCTTTTCGCTTCCTTCCTCGCTTGCGTCTTATTATACAGTAGTGGTCAATGAAAACATACCACCCAAGATTCTGTCATATTTTATACACGATACTGATGCAGTAGCAAAAACAATAATGCAATCATACATTCCTATTGAAAAAAGATAACAATTACCTTCTTTTCAACCGTATTATTTCCCTAATTTCAATTTAAAATGCCATATTTATAAAAAAAATGCAAGTGGTACGTTTCCATTGGTGACTACTGTATATAGAACATATAGATAAGGAAAGGAAAAGGAGATATTGGGCACAGTCCGTAATGCGAGATGGATTATTAAATGGAAAATTCAAATTTTACATTCAATCTAAAGGAATATCCGAAAAACTTTTTTAAGTATTATTAAATGATTGAGCTGAGTTTAAATGAAATAATTCACTAATTGGTCCGTACATACAACGATGTGACACAACATCGGATCTCTATATCACTCTGAGACTGTTGATTTAATAGGCAAAGTTTATCACTAATGAAATTTTGTAACTTTTTATCAACTAAACACATTAAAAATCAAACGTAAATTTTGATAGTTGCTGGATGGTTTGTAAAATGAGTGAACGAGTGAATTTGGTTTTTTTTGGTACAAGGGCTATATTTGGCCGTACTGAGCCAGGATGGTTTGCAAAAGATAAACTATCCGGTCTTAGTTTTCTTATTTTTGTCGCATAACTACACTGCGGATGGTATGTTCCTTTCCATTTCATATCTTTGATTTCTGACAGGTAACTAATCAATCGATTAATAAAAGCACTGATTGGAATGCTTCTAGCCTAATTTAATAGCTAACCGCACCTTGTTCGTGTTACACAGTGCGGTGACGTCATGTCATCTTTCATCTAGAGATTCTCTATGTATTTCGAAGTTAAATTAGGGAAATGCGCTTCGTATGCATCACATGAGAAGAATTGATTCCAATGGTAGAGAAGCACTGTCCAATGGCAGATATGCAAACGCTAAGACATAACACTCTGAACAAATAAATAAATTTGTAAGAAATCATTATTGCATAGGAGGAAGATATTCGCACACAGATTTTCTTAGCAATTTAAACATAAATGTAAAAGTATATTAAAGATTAGAATAATGTTAAAGAGAGACATAACCAATAAAGTACTTTCAGATAAGGTATAAAATTCCAGATCCCACAAAAAAAGATAAAAAGCTTGAGAAAGTATAATTAAAATTCTTACATAATTAATAGACCACATTACAGCAGTGGACTTTGATGCTTAATTATTTACGTCTCCATTTCAGTTAGAATTCTAAATTAATTTAACACCATCATAAAAAAGTTAAGAACAAAAACAAACGACTTTTATGAAAATTTGGAAACAATAATTGTAAACATTGTCAAGCATGAAAATAGCTTTAATGAAATAAAAGTAATAATACTTTTAAAGACGAATTTATTCATTCAATTATTAAATGATTTACAAATTATTATTTAAATTTTTCTTTTCTGAGCGCTTATTGCAGCAAATTTTTAAGTGCATTAAGCATCTAATAAATAAATATATATATAACCATAAAATATATATTAGTTATTTTCAGCAAACATAATTTCAACTACCAATAAAGCTGTAAAAGAAATAATCCTATCAATCTATCGTATCAATATTAGAGCACGTTTTGTCGACGGAAACGGCGAGGCGTACTGGTACTCTGAACTACCCAGCTTTCGTGGAATCTTTCTGCAGCTGGGATATCTTTTTGTACACAAATATACTCAGAATATTGAATTTTTTGCGCTAGGTTGTTCAAATAACTTATAATAATGTCACTTCGGAAATGTCTAATGTAAGGTATTAGCCTTGAGATTTATAAAATAAGAGGAGTGGTCAAAAAGTATCGGAACTGGCGCACTGTCTTTAAAGCTAAAACACGCAGAGTGAAGACGCTTGGCAGATATTGACCCTGAACACTCCCACGCACACGCCGGAAGTTACAATGTCGTATCTCTCTCCACTTCTGTACAGAAGAGCTTTGAAAAACGCATGTACTGTGCTGCTGGCGCATTTCTTATGGCAGATAAATTTGAGTTCTAAACTGCGCCCGATGTTTTTGAATGTTCGATCTGAATCATAGCCATAAACCTACGAGTAATCCCCTGCTACAATCATTTAAAAAACTTTCCCTCATCTTGAATGCATTCAAGGAGATTGAGCGCAACTGAAAGCCGGTTCAGTTTGGTCTACAGAGAACAGTTTAGGCACAAACTTGTCAAACACACATCTCATACCCAAATCTTCAATCAGAATAGTCTGAACTGAACCATAGCTAATACTGCAGCCTTCAGATAACTCATGAATAGTGATTTGATTATTTTCAGGCACAGCTGAACAAACATCTTGAATGCTTTGACATTTGTCAAAGTTTTGGAACTCATAAATTTCGACATTTTCACGGCCATGTTGTACACATTTGAACAACTCATAATCTCTTTTTCGGCCCATACAATCTCCTCCATAAACTTTCCTTTACTTTATATAAGTCTCACTACAAATATCACCACGCTGTTGGCAAAATGTGATGCAGATTCTCCGCTTAACTTTCTCTGCCATAGAAAAATGCGACGACAGCACAGCACATAGATTTTTCAAAGCTCTACTGTATAGAAATGGTGGGAGCTATGACCTCCTTACGCTCGGTGCACGTGTGGGAGGGGTCAAGGTCAATATCTGCCAAGCGTCTTCACTCTGCATGTTTTGATTATGAAAACAGGACACAAGTTTCCATACTTTTTGATCATACTACACCTCGTTTAATATTATCCGTTATGATCTTACTACGTCGATCAGACTAACTACAGTATCATCTTTTTTTGAAATGAAAGCATTTGCGAAACATATCATTTTATTCATCTTTAAGTGTCTAATCACTTTATTATGTTCTTATTTTAAATTCAATATTAATTTTTCCGTTTCCTGAAGTTGCTTGAGTGGTCGTTTGTTGTAGAAAGACTTGGAATATCTTTAACCTTGGAATAATTTTAATTCGTGGTTGAGTTGTTGGATTTTATGACAAAAGTTTCATCGCTGGTTGACAAAAATTTCATGGCTAGGCTGCTCGGCTAGGAACCATCAGACGAAATCCAAGTTTGGCTTTTGGATGGGCAACTAAGTTCAAGATACCCATTTTATGAAATTAACATGGACATATGCAATAAGCAGAATACAGATGAAAGCCAAAAAAACAGGAACTAAAGTCTTAATTCATGAGTTTTCAAGTCATCCAACAACACAATAGTGGCAACGTCGAAATGTAGTTTTAGTCAAACCAATCACAATTAACATCTATGCCATCTTGATGTAAGCAGCTGCTTTCTTTTTTTAAAAAAAATACTGGGAATTTTAAGGAACCTTGAATAACATAACTGTCATTTCACGATTTCAAAAGAAGCCATTTGTGTAGGAACTAGAATTCCACTGGCTTATTAAAGACAACCAGAGGACAAATCTTAATAATTTGCATATATTTTTTTTTTCATGAACCTTTAAAAAAACTAGGGCTCTATAACGTAAATGACTTAAGTAATAAAGTGAAAACATTTTGGGTTTGAACCAAGGTTTATACAAAAGAAATTTTCTAGTCTTCAACTGACCTCAGAACCAAACACGATTCTAAGATAAAATGCGTAAAACAGCTGAAAATGTTTAAAAGCTTGGCATAAAATCCAAATTACAAAAGATAGAGAAGGAAGACGAGGAAAGAAGACTTATTTTTCATATTTGGATGCAGGTAGGAAATAGGGAACCAACTATCATTTTATGGATTTCTGATTTGTTATCGCAAATTGTACATAAGTGTGAATAGTTTTCCGTTCATTCCATTACTATACAACAGACTATTAATGATACAATCTGTAATGATAAAGAAGAATGCGTGTGTGAGAGAGAGAGAGTGTGAGTGTATGTTGGCGGGCAGACCGGTGGACCTGAAGCTAGGAAATTTGGTAAACACATACTTTGGAAGATGTGTACGCACACATCGAAGACATTTTTTTGAAATTTTAATTAGAATTTTTATTAAATAAAAAATAATCGAGATTTTGTTTTTTCCCCTAGATAACAGAGTTTGCAGAAAGGGAAGGGGGAATTTTGGTTCGCTATGCTCGAATTACTTGCTTCTGAAATTCGTTACAAACATTTGAAAATACATTGGTTACATAGGAGTTCCACTGAGACCATTCGAAAAGTTCGTCATAACCGAGGGTTTGTTATACCGGGGTTTGACTGTATTATCTCTCTTTGAGCTTGACATTTATCTTTCTTATTGTACTGTAATAAATTTTCTATTGGATCAAGAAACAAAAATTATCTAAGATACAAAAATTAGGAACATATTCGGTATCACACAAAAAAACTCCGATGCTCACTTATAATCCTTATCGATATTACGAGCATGTTTCGATTCAGCAAGCAAGCTGAGATTTTAGGTCAGATGACAGATAGAGAGAAATGGGCAGATGCATTGCACAATGAACAGAACAGGCCTTAGGTTTCTTAAATAGGACAAGTTTCATGTCTAGCAAAAGTTGAAATTTAAAAATACTTTTCTGAGGGAACCATTAACCCGTTTAATACTAAAGGTACATATACGTCCAACTCACATTATAAATTTACTACCGGGATAAAAATTACTTTGAAACTCAATGTAACATGTTCCAGTTGGAGAACAAGAACAATTGTGCACATTTCATCGTTAGTTACCTAGATGACACGCCTATTTTCCCTCCAAAAGCTTTTGTTTACTGGAGACTTATCTTCTGTGCATGTATATTCGATAATTTTGACTTATTGATAAGCAATGTGCATTTTTACAATAATATTGATGAAATATTGTAAATATATAAATAAGTTTTTGCAATAACTAATAATAATCATGTTTCACGTACAAAAATGTAATATTTTTGGTTATGAGACTATTATGTTCCAGCCTTGGTTTAAGATCCGCTTGGAGAAAAAAATCCAAATAATTAATTTGGCTTATTTGGAGTATTTTAACTTCATTCGCATAGAAAATTGGATAAAAAAATTCTTTTAAAAATAATTCCGCATAGAAAATTCAATAAAATAAATGTTTTAAAAAAGTCGTAGTCAAATGTTTAATACTGTTACAAAAATTGTCCTGTGTGTGTACAGTGAAAACAGTCCAACAAGCAGGATAATGGAGGATGACACTTTACTCTCGAATATTCCGGAAAACACGATCGCAGGTAACAGGGAAAACAGCACTTGCACTGATTAGCAACATAACAAACAGCAAATCACTAATAATAACAGTAACAGCACTTTCAATACCGCTCGGCTTCTAACAGCTTACTAGCTAACACAGTGGATAAAACTCCAAAAACGTTCGCACTCTGAAGGCTATCCCAGTCGATCAACACGTTCAAAGTCGATCAACACACACTGTAATCCGAGCACGGATCTGTTTATAGTCACCCCGACAGGCCATAATGTCACATGGAATCATCTGGATAAATCCGGATGTCGGCCCCTGATAGAGATATCAAGAAAATTCCAGTACTTTTGAGATCTCACATTTCGTTGCCAAATTTGTTTCCAAGTCGCCAAAATGGTCGAGAAGTTTGTCGCCGAGGTTGGGGGTCGATGGCTCCATTCTCCCTGAATTCCCATGCATACCCCTGTAGAACTCTCTCCCCAACCATAAGACTAACATTGCTGGGAAGCGATATTCCATGTTCGTAACAACATCAAGTTACGCATAAATGATTTTATTGAAATTTTTCGCAAGCAATAACTTCGGCGAACCAAGTGGTAGCCAAAGGAGGCTAGTAAAATATGTTGGAACAATTCACCGATTTTATGACTGTATCCATTTGAAATGTTGATAAAATATTTCGATTATTACACTTTAATAAGGAATTACTTGGAAAATGATGGTGCTTTAAAATCAGAACATTAAAAATACATATGAAAGTTTTATACTGTGAGCTGCTGTTGTCTTTATTTTTAGCAGTCAAAACAAGTACTTTGAGAGTATTACCAGCTGTGATATTAAAAAATACGTTTTTCATTTTTTCCCCTCGAAATGTCTCTTACAGTCTAAAAGAACGTTAGTGTCGCATCAGAGATTGTACTATTGATAACATCGGTGAGGGTTTTTTTTATCGGTGGATTTATTTGGATAAAAAGGATATCATTCAGCATCTGTACACAGAAAGGTAATCAGATCAGTATCTGCCATCATTTAGAGTTTGTGTATAAAAGTTTTAAATGCTTTGATTATTTTAAGATGAAAATATTACTACTTCTGTATCATTTTGTGACAATATTTTTTTCAAATGAATAACGTAATGACATATCAGATCTTCAATTTACAATGCAACAAAAGAACATTCGATTTCTGCTATGAAAATGTCACACAATTATAAAAAAAAAATGTTTCCTACTTACATTAATGCGATTCTTCCTGCAAAAGATTGCTGATTTTTAGTTTGATAACAAATCAAAGTAAAAGATATATAAAAATAATTTTGTATAAATAATTTTAGCATTTAAATAATATAACTATTTTTAAATAACTCTGCTTCATTTTTCTCTCTCTAAATAAAAAATATATAAATATTTAAAGCATATAAAAACTTCCAATTATCACACATTTTGAAATATGTATTTTGTTATATTGAGTGTTTCACGATGCAGTTTTTACATCAGTTTGCTTGCAGTACTTTATTTTACTAATAACTGATAGGATTTCAGGGAGCTAGACAAAAATGCTAAAAAAAATGCATTAAAACATCATCCAATGCATGGAACGCAATTATTTGTTTCTTCAAAATTTATAAAAATTAATAAAGAAAATTTAAGCAATCGTATGTAGTACAAATAAATTGATAATTATCAATGTTTATACTTAAGTTGAGTTTATATGAAACTTGAATAATTTTAATTCGAAATGGAATTTCGTCAGAAATAATGTTTCAAACAGTTGTTACAGATTTTTTTCCACGCGTGCATACTTTTTGAAACCATTTACATTAATTTAGCCTTTATTTATAAAACAACCGTTTTTAAATAATAACATCTTAGTGCTTATCTTAATAGACATAAAATAGCGTAAGTGGTATAATAAACTGGAAAGGGTAAATTACCACGCTAAATCAAAAATTTAATTTTACAATAATTGTAAGAAATAGCTGTAACATCACATTAGCTGCAAAAGTTTTTTTGTTGTTAATAATAATGGTAAGTATTTACATTATCTTAATAATCCTCTGTTAATGATGTATGTACATAATTCATTAATTTATTCAAACATTGTAAATGAGTAATTTGAGCTTGCTTCTATACATTTAGCGTCTTGAAATTAAGCTAAAAAGAAGCATGGCATCTTGGGCAGCATCAAGCTTGATCAAATATTTATTTTTTATGGCAAAATATGGAATAAAATTTCTCACTTGTAATTCAACATCAGTAAATGCCAAGAAATATTCGAGTGTTTTGTCACTGACCAGTTTCTATTTTTCATTTAAATATACCAAAAAGTGACAGAATCAAAACTTTAAGAATGAGATGCTATCATTAAAATTATCATTATTTGCTTCATTTATTTTCCCTGCCATCCCTATATTGTTGTTGTCACATATTCTGTAAGGTACGTCAAGAAAAAAGAATAAAAATAATGACTCAAATGAATAAAATAACATAGTTTCTGAAGAAAAGAATGAATGAAAAGAAACATTTCTAGAAGAAATGTAGTTTTTTTCATTTACAGATTGTGTTTATGCCATTAAATTTACCACTAATGACATCTAATAAAACTTCAAGATTTTTAATTTCTAAGTGAAAGAGAAAACTTCCAATAAGATGATTTGCTGCTTGTAAAACAAACAAAATAAAAAAGGAAGCGGGGGAATATAGTTTTCACACCAGGGATGAATGGGTTTACACGGAGCGCTTGGACTAAGGGGTCCTTAATCTCCGATACTAAAAATGGCTTACCAATGATCCTTACGAGAAAATTGATTTAAACATAAATTGACATATAAGAAACTGGGAAGGGGGGATTCTGAAAGATAAAATATGGTTAGATGCATTAGATAACTCATACATGCGTCCATTCAAAATAAACATTCACTCTTTCATTCTCACGTCTCTATTATACAACAATTAAGAATAAAGCAAGATTATAAAAAAAAAACATTTTTCCTTATATTTGTCAACTGGCGTTAATTCGTTTGTCCACGTCTGATGCTCTGGTTGTTGTCTTGGTCGAGCTGGGTGGTATTGAGCGGACTGACTTTCCCAAGAAAGTCCTTAAAAGGACTGGTACAGGCAGGTTTATATAGTTTTCGATTTAGTTATTCTTTCTGAGAGGAAACATAATAATAAAGCAAACAGCACTGCTAATACGTTATAAAAAATGCTGGAAAAATAATCTGCTAATTTCCGTTGAATCATCCCGTTTATATACGTTACTAGCTGAAAACCCGACGTTGCTCGGGAACCATATTTTTTCATATACCGGCCTCCTGTTTTTTTTCCCTACAAATATTATCACTAACTTTCTCCAACAAACGTAAATCTTCTTTGAATCATTTAATATTGAATTAAAATTTTCAAATATAGTCTTTTTATAACCTTATAACAGTATGGATTGAATGAAAATGCTAGAAAATTCGAAAAAGAACATTTATTTTAAACATTTTTTATCGGCAAAACTGATTTATTGCTAGCTTATACACCCGGCGTTGCTCGGGGTAGAAATATTTTCAAGTCTAAGTAGTTATAACACTTTAAGTTTAATTAAATAGTTTTTCACTTTAACATCTTCCGTTGAGCGCAAATGGCCCTCTGGGCATGGTAATATTTCCATGCCCGTAGTCATATTTTGAATTAAAAACTGGTATAAATGCAGTAATGTTTTGTCTCCATGCCGCCCCTAAAACTGGCATTTGCGACATCTATACTTCCTTCCCGGTCGCTACGCCGCATCACACTGATTAGGATCATTTAAAAGTTTGTGAAATTTAAACGAAACATCGCGTAGTAACTAAACTAACGTCATTGGATGTTTGAGTGCATGTTAAAAGCTACGAAATAAAAACAGAAGTTAAGTACATGCTACGAAATAGTGACAGCAGAAGTAAGAGGTCTATCTTGACCAAAGAAAACAATATTTTCTTAACTTTAACAATGGTAAAATCACGTAAATAAAGGATTTGATGAAACAATAAATTGATTGAATTTGATTTTATAATGCTAAAAGCATTGTTAAAATTTGAGTTTTAAATGAATTTTGAAACCTTAAATACAGTTAGAGAAAAATTGTACAGCAATTAAATTTGGTTTCATTAAAAGGATAATTTTTTGCTCTTTAAGGTGATGTAAAAATAAGTTTCGTACCATAAGTATTTTAAAAGTTATAGGTGAAAAACGTCAAAAAATAGCTTATTTTTTTTTATTTAATTAAATAAATAAAAATCTAATTCGAATTTTAAAATAATTTTTCCGGCGTTAGCTCCCTCTTGTGCTACTGTGCCAAATTTGGTCTCCGTAAGTCCAACGGTGTGGGCGTGCATAAAGAACCAAAAAACGAACACATAAACAAAATTTCCTCTTTTATACATATAGGCTTATTTTCAAGAAACGGTAAGGTTTCATTCTTCGAAAATAACCTGAATGTTAATCGCCATTTATAAATATTTAACATTGAGAATTTTTCCTTAAAATAAAAACGAATGAATTCTCATGTGTGCACAACAGTATTTGTAATCTTGTAACGCATATTTCTAATGATTTAATTTATTCAAAATAAGCTTTATTAGTAAGGTGATCAACTTTTTTACAATGAAAAGGAGGACAGAAATAAATTGAAAAAAAATATCGTAAAAAAAGAAAAATTTTATTCATTGTAACAATAATGCCGAATACACTATAATGTGATAAATGCATAATAAAGACATTTGTACCGTTTTTATTGTAATTATGCTTACATGCATATCAATAATTATTGAAATTAGTACTAAATGAGACAATGGATCGGATCGGCATCGATCGTATACGAAAATTTATAGATTAGTGTTCAAATATCGAAAAGGAGCACATGCAGTAGAACACTTTTAGAGTTTACACACTTTTAAACACTTTTTTTTATTTATTTAATTAAACATACAAAAGAAGGACTGTCCTCCCTAAAGGATTGGTCACCTTATTATTAGATAAGATTTCATAACCGTTGATCTTAAAATTGTTAATCTATGTAAGTTAATTATTGATAGGTGTCGAAGGTTAAAATTAGATCTATATACATCAATTATTAAACCAATACTGGGTGCTGAAATATAAAACACATTAATATACAATTTTGCTGTATCTAAGAATGCACCTACCTTTCAGGCACAGCTACCTAAAAACATATATAATTGGCCGCTAAATTAAGAAACTGAAAACATAAAAAACATTGCGTTGTAAAAATAATTAGAGAAAATTGAAAAAGAATCAAAATATTATTTTTTTTATTTATTAAAGAATAGTTTAAATTAAATTAATTACTGCCACAAGTTAGACATATCCAATAATGATGCACATGACTAAAAATGTAATAACCAAAATAAAAAAAATGTAGCTACACATAATGAAAAGCACTGCAAGCTTAAAAAATAGTAATGAGGATACTAAGTAAAAACAACAAATTCAAGAAACATTTTTTGCTTCTGCAGAAAAAAAATTGTGGTACGTTGGCGATGCACAGCGCAGTGTTTGTTTGCTTGTGGAAACTTATTGGAAATCCACGATGTATGAAAAACTCGAAAAAATTTCACTTTCACTAAATTATGTATTTAGCACTAATTTAGAGACGAATCAACGAATCGACGCACTTAGCTTTGTCAATCTACATGCGATTAAATCAGGCACAAGCTCTGAACCAAATAGGTGATTCAGTCGCATTATTGATGCTCAAACACGCCTCCAACAGAACTTCCCTCTATCCACAGTTAACGGAAAAGAACTTTCGAAGGGCAGGCTGTTCAATAATTACAACCTGGTCATTTTTAGTGTACTGCAATCATTTATTGCAGGGCTTGGTAGGTTGAGTAATCAGTTCGTTCAATCTACTGATTTGGAGAGCTTAAAATCACACCAAAAAAGCTGTCACAATAGCCTTCATTCCACACATGAACATAAAAACACGAAAACTTTGGTTGACACCATTCAAAGCTTGAAGATTTTCAAACTCGCAGAAAAAACATAAAATCACTAAAACTTGTTGGATAAACGAACTCTTACTTTCCAATTTCCAACCGAAAAATAAAATTGCAGGGACAAGCTCCTTGAAGACCCAAAGTCCTCCAGGAACCCGCAGGTGCAACCACCACTTCTGGTTCAGTCAAGCAACACTCAAAAATTCAAATCACACAAAGGAATCTCTTCCGATCAGGCGACACTTACTTTTACGCACAAATACATCCGCGAAACAAGATGGCGAGTAAATAGTCCCGT
>BGPR01048144.1:0-11624 GCA_013235015.1 Araneus ventricosus | reverse complement strand
CTTTAAGACACACTATGACACCAAAAGCCGTATTTTTTTAAAAAAAAATTATAGTTCATTTCCAAAAGGCAAGGGTCAAAAAGTCAAAACACGCAAACACCGAGTCTAATAAAAAACACACCAGGAATTTAAAAACGTAAATACTCACCTGAGATTAAAAAAAAAAATGCAACACTTAAGATAAAAATAAATCAAACACAGCGCCAAAAAACTGGTCGAATACATAAAAACACGGAAAATCAAATAGCATAAAAATCTAAAATGTTGTAGAAAGGCAAAATAAAACGTATCAAGTATTTAAAAGATGCAAACATTTCGACTTAAAAGCACCTAGAGACATATTAAAAATGTCAAGTTCATCAGAGAACGCGTTAAAAATTTTATAAAACCTATATAACGAGAACCTGTTAATATAATTAAATTTTGAATCTAAATTTGGAAAGGAACTCTGGTTTCTTAAAAATCTGGCGGGCACAGCGAAATCTATTGAGCTCATTATATTATTACAATCAAATGAACCATTAATAACTTTGTTACTCAAAAGCTCAACAAACTAGACATAAAATTTGGCATATGGTTTTATTACAGGACTTGTATTCCATTTCGGACGAAATTAGTCAACGAGTGGCTGCCTGTCGATCTGTCTGTTCGCGAATATGTGAACGCTATAACTCAGAGGTTCCCTACCTGTGGTACGCGTGCCCCTGGGGGTACGCGAAGTACCAGTTGGGGTGCGCGAACTCAAAATCGGTAATGGCGGACACAAGAAAACGTAGATTCAAAATGTTACAGAATTTCATTTCCCCAACTTCTAGTAAAAAGTAAAGCAGGCCATTCATATATCTTCTAAAATGGAAATTTTGGAACACGAGAAGTAAAAACCAATCGTCAAGGTCGAAAACCTATGGAAAATAGCATATTGGCTGGGAAGATCTGGATTTCCAATGAAATCACATTCCAGCACTTCTTGCTGCGATTCTAAGGTGGGACCCTGATGCGAGTGTAGCGGCAGATCAAACGATTTGACTAGAATGGGACCCGGCGATGAGGCTACCTAATCGGAAATCCGCTGAGTGGGGGGAGGGGAATAGGGGGAGCGAAGAGCGGTGGTATCGCACTTTGGAGCTTCAAATGAATGACGTGCATGATTTTTAGACTTGAATGGGTGGGAAAAAAAGTTTTGGGACAAATGGAATGGAATGGATTACAGATGATTGCCGGTTTAAAAGTGAAAGTTGTTCAAGTCCAAAATCTGCCCTCAAAATAAGAAAAAAGAAAGCAAAAGGAAGTGTAATCTTTAACTATCCTTATAAGTTAATGCGAAATTATTACAACACTGGTTTCATCTGTTTTGCCGTTGAAATAATACTATTGTAAAAATGGAATAAAAAGAAAATCAGAAATAAGTCCTGCAAATGTTATGAATTCGAGTCATTTGACTCTTAAGCTTACCTAGGTCGTTACCATTATTGATATAAACTTCTTTGCGTAGACGGGTAGTTGGTGGGGGATATGGTAATAAAATAAAAAAAGATTAATCAAGGGGTACGCGAGGGGAAAAAGATTATTCAAGGGGTACGAAAGGGAAAAAAAAGATTAATCAAGGGATACGAGAGGGAAAAAAGATTAATCAAGGGATACGAGAGCGAAAAAAGATTAATCAAGGGATACGAGAGCGAAAAAAGATTAATTAAGGGGTACTAGAGGGAAAAAATATTAATTAAGAGAGTAGGAGGAAAAAGATTAATCAAGGGGTATGAAAGGGAAGAAAGATTAATCAAGGGGTACGCGAGTGAAAAAAGATTAATCAAGGGATACGAGAGGAAAAAAAGATTAATCAAGGATACAGAAGCGAAAGATTAATCAAGGGATACGAGAGCGAAAAAGATTAATCAAGGGGTACTAGAGGGAAAAAATATTAATTAAGAGGTATGCGAGGGGGAAAAGATTAATCAAGGGGTATGAGAGGGAAGAAAGATTAATCAAGGAGCAGTGAAAAAGATTAATCAAGGGAGTACCGAGGAAAAGATTAATCAAGAGTACGCGAGGGAAAAAGATAAATCAAGGTACGCAGGAAAATTAATCGAGGTACTGAGAGGGAAGAAAGAAATTAATCAAGGGGTACGAAAGGGAAAGAGATTAATCAAGGTGTATGAGAGGGAAAAAAGTTTAATCAAGGGGTACGTGAGGGAAAAAAGATTGGGAACCTCTGTTTTAAGCCTTTCCAAGAAGGTTAGTGATCAATTTTAGAACGCTAAAATTAATATTAATAGGTGTAAACAATATTAATTACGAGCTTATTTACCTAAGCCTATCAGGAGCATTGCACTCGAACTCGCCGGTGCGAATAATGCTCACCAAAATTGTAGATCTTTATCAAATGTTGGATCTAGTTGGTCAACGGGATGGTTAAGATGTCCAAAATGATCACTGTATTTTGTGCATTATACCACGAAGCTAAACTCAAAATGCGCTGCATAGTGTAAGTGTGCGAGAAAGTCGACAGAAGAAATTTTCTGATCTTGTCTGGATCTACGGTGAACTTTCGATCAAGTGCTTCACAGTTACTATTGCAAGAAAGAGAAGAAACTTATTCACTGTTTATTTACGATAATGGTGAAATCAACAACAAATATTAGTTTAACAAACATCGTGGTCTAGTTATCAGTACATAAACTTTGGATCGTCCCAGATTTCAGCTCGCAGCGTAGTTACACTCGTTTCCTTTCAAAATGAAGTCTGCAGTATTTTTGTGCTTCATATTACTAATATGAAGCACAAAATACTGCAATATTACTAATATAACAGCCCAGATCTGTCTCTCGGTAACGCTCTGACGTCACCAACAATAAAACTCGCGCCATAGCACTGCGAGACGTTAAACAGCATTATTTCATTGTTAGAGAACCTAAATTTCAGTCATTTTAAATTTAAAAGAGTAATTGTAGTGCTAATTTTAAATTTAATAGCTCTAAAATAGTGAAATAAAATTTGCTATCGATTGATATAAAATTTATCTCGCTATCATCAATAGCTCCCGAGAAATTTTAAATTATATTAATCATATATTTCAAATTAATTTCCGTTTTGCTATAGAAAGTAGTAAATTACGTCAGTGGTATATCATGCGCGTGATATAGTTTGGACGCCTCGATGCATCTGATTATTTACTGCAATCGTGATGATATAATTTGATAATATTTTTTGGCAACGTTTGACAAGCAGAGAAGTGCTTTGTTTTGATTAGAATTTCGAAAAAGAATTCCTTTGAAATTTTAACTTTTGACTTACGTTTGACAAGCTGAGATTTTCATGGTTATTGAATTATAATAAAATTGTTAAACAACGAAAAATACTTCACACGGAATGCTGTTTACCCGAGAGGTTTTTTGAATAAAGAAATATGTAAATAACAAAAATATTTCCTGTCACAAAACATATGTTTATTTTATTTGTTTTCAATCAACGTTAAACATTTCTCTCGCATATAACTATTTAAACACGTCAAATTATGGGAAATCTCTCGAAATGAAGAGGATTTCCCAACGATCATACCATGAGGTGATTAGTTTTGTGATGGAATACTCAAGAGTAGTGGAGAAATTCAAAACGAAATCGATAACGATGGTTCGATCGAGTGAAATCGATAACATGGTTCGACTGAATTAAAATCGATAAAGATGGTTCGATCAAATTAAAATCATTAGGTTCGATGACAAAAATCAATAAAAAATGAGTTCGATCGAATCAAAAATCAATAACGATGTTCGATCAATTAAAATCGATAACGATGGTTGATCAAATCAAAATCGATAACGATGGTTTGATCGAATCAAAATCGATAAAAATGGTTCGATCGAATTAAAATCGATAGCGATGGTTCGATCGAATTAAAATCGATAACGATGGTTCGATCGAATTAAAACCGATAACGAGTACTTGAACTCGAGGTTTTCCGTCTTCGGACATTTCTTGTAATTCAGTCAACGAAGAATTTGAAAAAAACATTAAATCATATGGTTTTGAAAATTTGTACACGTGTTCGGGAGGAGCTCCTAAAGAACATACTAAAAGTCCCCGGTATTGGGGGATGAGCTCGCGCCGCCACCTTAGATTTCATTCCTCCCTTTTTTAGTTTTTCCTGAATATCCCGAAAACTATTCAGTTTTTAAATTACAACTGATTTAACAAATTGAAGAGCGTAAAATTCCCTACAAAATACACACTTTTATTTTTATCTAACTTTCATAGATACGGGACGTTAAGCTAAACAAACAAAACATGAAACCAGTGGAATGGTCTCCTCAAACTTTCTCGTATACCTTAAACATGTAGAGAAAACTAGAATAATAAAAGACGTCAAAAAACTTCGTCGCAAGTAAAATCAAAGTTGGAACCACGCGTGGTTTGAAGGATCAAAACAACAAACTCCTGCTCATTCTTTTGCGCAACAGGACCTGGCGAGACTCCCTAAATGTTTGCTTCCTTACGAAATCACTCCAGAATTTGTTTTCAAACTGCCAGTTCACCTCGTACGGGGCATTGCCGCTGTAGGCATGCGCAGGGAGTTAGTTTCAAACTGAACAAGTATGCGATTATACAGACCGACAGACATGTCAACCCTTTGACGGATTTTCCAAAATTTTATAAGTACCTACATTCATGACGATAAACTGTGTATAAAATTTATATCCTGGCTTTTCAAGTTTTGAGTTATAGCGTTCGCATGACCCCAACATAACAGAGACAGACTTCCGTAGAGATTTGTCCAAAAATTTGAAGAAACCACAAATTATGCTTTTAAAGATCTCCCACATACCTTCATCCCCGTAGCTCATAATAGTTTTCGAGTTATCGTGTTCAAAGCACACAGACACATACAGACACACACACAGACAGATACAATTCCAAAATTGTGCTGGACTCAGGGAGGTCTAAAACGAGATCTGTCAAAATCTGAGATTCGATTTTTGAGATTACAATATTTCTCTTTGTATACTTCGTATACGAGAAAGTAAAAAGTGGGTAGGTAAAGGTTTTATTTTACTCTGATAAAAACATCAATAAAGTTTAAGCAATCTGATAAAATGAACACGTAGAATGAGGAAAAAGACGCGAGGCTAATCCTTTTAAGCCCAGTCAGATTTTAAAGTTGATTTTACTTTCTTAATTATATCATTTTCTTCTTCCACATAATTATTACATTGGGCACAAATCATTTAAAAATTATAATGGCAAATCAAATAGCTTCACTTGTCTCCACTCACAACCTGCTTCTTTCGTCCGACCATTGAGTTGATAATAGGGAAGATATTCCTTCCACATTTGCATTTTGTTCAAAATATGTATTTTTACTTTCTCGTATACAAAGAGAAAGTATTGTAATCGTCAGAAAATTCGAACTCGAGATTTTGACGAATCTCCACGTTTTAGACCTCCCTGAGCCCGAAAAACACAATTTTGGAATTATGTCTGTCTGTCTGTGAACACGATAACTAGAAAACTATTAGAGATACAGGGATGAAATTTGGTATGTGAACTTGCCGCATAATTTGTAGGTTTCTATCAAATTTTGGACAAAATCCGTCCACGGGAAGTCTGTCTGTCAGTCTGTCCGCGGTCATGCGAACACTATAACTCAAAAATTGAATAGCTAGATGGAGAAAATTTTGTACACAGTTTTATTATCATGAATGTAGGTCCGTATAAAAGTTTGGGCCAAATCCGTCAACGGGTTGACTGTCTGTAGGTCTGTATAATCGCATACTTGCTCATCCGCTTCTCCATGCGCATGCGTACTGGTTTACTTAAGCGCTACTTCTATTTTGGCGAGCGTGACCTTGACGCGAAAAAGTGGATAAACATTGCATTCTGGGTAACGAGACGATACAGTAGAATTCGAATTTTTTATACGAGGGGAAAGGAAGGTTGCGATAATTGCCGAGCATTGATACAGGACGCTTAGATGCTAAATAAATAAATCACGAATAGAGTAGGTACGTATTTAGCTTATTTTACTCGGTTAAAAAACATCAATAATCTTAGCAATCAATCATCAGCAGCAATCTTATAAAATGAACCCGTAGAATAATAAAAAAAAGTTGCGAGGCTAATCCCTTTTAGCCCAGTCACACTTTAAAGCTGATTTTGCTTTCTTAATTATATAATTTTCTTCCTTCACATAATTAGATAATTGGGCGCGAGCAGTGGCGAATCCAGGGGGGGGGGCGGTCGGGCTACAGTCCCCCCCAGAGCCAAGCCAGAATTCTTGATTTTATTTAACATTATTACAACCTGTTTTTTCTTAATTTATCTCTTTTAAAAAATAATAAAATCGTTTCAACATTACTTTCTGGCTTGGCTGGCTCGAAAATTTTCCTACTTTTGTAGTCATTCCACTTGTACTTGTAGCTTTAGCATGGTCGAAGACATTTTTTGGCTAGTTATTTCATTGTAATTTTTATTAAATTATCGAAAGTATTGTATTGTTTTTTACGATTCTTATTGTCAGGTGAGTAAAGTCTGTAAAGTTAAAGAGTTTTGGTTTACTTTAGCCTTCAGATTTTACCTTCATCACGACAATACAAAATTTTTATGACCTCAGGGGCCCCCCCCCCAGACCCGAATCCTAGATTCGCTACTGGGCGCGAGTCATTTTAAAATTGTAATGACGCAGAGTTTAGGAAGAGAACGGAACACATAATACGGGAATGAGCAGTGAAATGCGGTGACAGACCCTTATACACGGGACGCATGGCTACCCTAGGGAGAGGGAAAATGACAACTTTTTGTGAAGTATACGAGAAAGTTTAGGGGAGACCACTCCAGCTGGTTACATTTAAATTTTCGTTTTCCGCAAGTTACTGAAACCACATCTTTTGAAGGTTACCCGCAATTAAATGTTTTGTTATTTCATTTTGTCGCCAATTCGTTACTAAAAAATAACTTTTATAGATATTAAATTAAATTAAATACAAAAAAAGATCTGGTTTTGTAAGTTTGTAAGCGGAAAGGAGGGACAAAACTTTTTATTGCCTGCGGGTTTTTCAATGCTTAATCTGGCTCTTCTTCAGTCCAGCTGGTCGCTTTGAACTCCACTATTTTGGCATCTCTCAGATAGGTACGTCCCTTATGTACGGAACTGTTATCGAACTTCACTACTTAGTGCCATATTATTATTTGTCCCGTATTGGCAACACTGAGAGTCTATTCAACCAGTTTGTATATCTAAAAGATTTTTAAGAGTAAAACCAGCGGGAGTGGACTCCCCGAAACTCTCTCGCTTACGACCAGTAATGTGGGGTGAGTATACACCCAATCGGTAAATATTCTTGGGGTATTTACCCAAGGCCTAGTTATTTTGAGAAAAAAATTATGAATGGTGATTTACAATGAAACATATAAAATTCATGAATTCCTGAAACTTAATATTTTGCAAAAAGAATTGCGTATGTTCTCAACTTTTACGCGCGCTGAGGTACCACGACTTTATTTAACGTTTTTGAGAACGAAATCTGACTACAGATATCACGCAAGATTTCACCATACCTTCCATCTGGAGAATGTCAGAACGAAGTTTCGATTCGGGTTGCCATAATTTCCAAAGCGCGTATTTGCGGATCGCTACAGTTTCCTTCGTAGACCGCCAAGTGAAACGCCAACCATACTGACTTGAGTAAAACAAATATGCGATTATACAAACCTACAGACAGTCAACCCTTTGTCGGATTTGGCCCAAAATTTTATACGGACCTACATTAATGACGATAAAACTGTGTACGTAATTTTATCCATCTAGCTATTCCAGTTTTTGAGTTATAGTGTTCGCATGACCGCGGACAGACAGACAGACTTCCGCGGACGGATTTTATCCAAAATTTGATAGAAACCTACAAATTATGTGTAAAGATCATATACCAAATTTCATCCCCGTAGCTCTAATAGTTTTTGAGTTATCGTGTTCACATGACAGACAGACATAATTCCCAAATTGTGTTTTTCGGACTCAGGGAGGTCTAAAACGTGGAGATTCGTCAAAATCTCGAGTTCGAATTTTTTGACGATTACAATACTTTCTCTTTGTGTACTTCGTAGACGAGAAAGTAAAAACGATGATTTTCCATATTGTAAAGTGTTAATCAGAGAATAGGTGACTTTTGTTCCTTTTTTTGCGGATCAGTTATTTTATTAGGTTGGTATTTTTAGGGAGGGAGGGGAGGGGGGATAGGCGCTCAAATTCTTCCTGCTCAAAGTTCTGATTGTTCTGAAACTCTAGCCCAGAGTGCTCAAATTCTTTTCAACGTTGCAGCCAAAGAATTTCTCATTCGATCGCTTTCTCAAGTATCAGCGAAATAAATTAATCTAAGAAACAGGATACTGACAAATTATTTCCAGTCAAGAGGCTTTATTTAGCCGTTGGAGTGAGCGGCGGGCCTCTTTTGCGGAAGTCCGGTCGAAGAATGCCAAGGTTGTCGGGGAGTTTCTAGTTTCGCCGCCTCCAGAAAACGAACGCTGCGATTCTGCAGATTTCTCTCCCTTTCCTATCTGTAGAGTTGCCATAATCGCCAATTATACGGAACTTTTAAGTGCTAAATAAATAAAACATGAAAAAAGTGGTTAGTTAAGGGTTTACTTCTGATAAAAAATCTGTCAAGTTTAAGGTATCCGACTGTGTCCGGAGACATTTCTTTGAAAAATAACTTATATATATTTTTAATGTTATTTTTCAACTACATATGTTTTAAAACTATGAAAATATTGTAAAATTAGGCTTTCAAAATAATATTTAAAAAAATGAGAAGTTTGAAGAAAAATGGCTAAAATATTTGCCTTAGGCTAACAGCCATAGACAACATCATATTCTAAATATACATAAATCCTTGTAGGAGTACATTTTTTTTTTCTCGTATACGAAGTCTACAAAGAGAAAGTATTGTAATCGTCAAAAAATTCGAACTCG
Organism: Araneus ventricosus; assembly: GCA_013235015.1. Classification (NCBI taxonomy): domain Eukaryota; kingdom Metazoa; phylum Arthropoda; class Arachnida; order Araneae; family Araneidae; genus Araneus; species Araneus ventricosus. The sequence goes on along the minus strand of BGPR01048144.1, from coordinate 2,665 downwards.
AGATTTTGAGGATATCCACGTTTTAGACCTCGCAATTTTGGAATTATGTCTGTCTGTGTGTGTGTGTGTGTCTGTCTGTCAACACGATAACTCGAAAACTATTAGAGCTACGGGGATGAAATTTGGTATGTGGTCTTTACACATAATTTGTAGGTTTGTATCAAATTTTGGACAAAATCCGTCAACGGGAAGTCTGTCTGTCTGTATGTCCGCAGTCATGTGAACATTATAACTCAAAAAAATTAAATAGCTGGCTGGATAAAATTTGGTACACAGCTCTACCGTCATGAATGTAGGTCCGTATAAAATTTTGGGCCAAATCCGTCAAAGGGTTGACTGTCTGTCGGGTCTGTATAATTTACTATTGAAACCAATCCGCTATCTCCACGCGCATGCGTACGGGAGCAATCTTCTGAGCTCTCGAAAGGAGCGAATTACGTCAGTTTGTCCTCGAGACGGCAAGAGACCTAGCAGTGTGCGATAGATGCGTTTTAATCGGTACGCATCTCTTTGAATTCTTTACATAGATATTTTTCAATCACTATAATGAAAAACCTTCTGATAGCCATTGGACTCTGGATAACAGTAGGTTCGAATTTTTTTAGCCACGCGGGGGAAGGAGAAACGGCATCTTTTGGGAGAATTATACGAGAAAGTTTAGGGGAGAACACTCCCGCTGGTTTAATGCTGTTTTTCAACTGCATATGTGTTAAAACTATGAAAATATTGTAAAATTAGGCTTTCAAAATAATATTTAAAAAAAAACTGAGAAATCTGAAGAAAAATGACTAAAATATTTGCCTTACGCTAACAGCCATAGACGAAGTCATATTCTTAATATACATAAATCCTTGTAGGAGTACATTTTTATGACAGTTATCTGTGTTATGCTCTAAAATATTTCTTGTACTTCAAAATAGTTTTGAGCTATAGCTGAACATAGTTACTAAACTGGTAATTTTTCATAAAAAATGCTTTTCGTTTATATTTAAGAGCTTAAAAATAATACTTGATTTTAAAATTGATCTCAGTTTTTAGAGGAAAACATCGAGCATATTACAGAAAACAATCTCAGAGAATTTCATATCATACTCAGATAACTTCATTGTTACGGTCGACAGTTTTCCTCAAAATATCATTTCTCAGAAAACACATTTAAAGTTTTCATGCAACATAAAATAATGCTTAGTTCGGTAATAAAACAGCTGTAACTCCATTTTAATTCACGTAGAGTAAAAGTGAGACAGTTTTAGAACGCTGATTAAAAGGCTACAAATTAAGTCATAAAATTCTTTTTGTAATTTCATCAAAACGACGATTTTAAACCAGTTGATACTTAAGCAATCTAATAAAATTAGATAAGAATAGTAGAATAATAATAAAGATGCGAGGCTAATCCTTTTTAGGACCAGTCATATTTTAAAGTTGATTTTATTTTCTTTATCATGTCATTTTCTTTTTCCGCGTAATTATAAAATTGAGGTTCAAGTCATTTTAAAATTATAAAGACAAATCAAAATTGCTTCATTTGTCTCAACTGACAACTGTTGCATGCGTCCGACTATCGAGTTGACAATAGGGAAAATATTCCTGCCACATTGGCATTGAGGCGAATACATATTGGCATACCTTTGTTAGACATGACTTCTGATCAAATATCCTTTGTATCTGCAAAAAATTTCAGCCATTTCTCCTCCATACCCAATTTTATAGTCGCTTCGCAGTTTTCGCTGGTATTATTACTTTCTCGTGTACGAAGTATACAAAGAGAAAGTATTGTAATCGTCAAAAAATTCGAACTCAAGATTTTGACGAATCTCCGCGTTTTAGACAGCCCTGAGTCCGAAAAACCCAATTTTGGAATTATGTCTGTCTCCGTGTTTGTATGTCTGTGAACACGATAACTCGTAAATTATTAGAGCTACGGGGATGAAATATGGTATGTGGTCTTTACACATAATTTGTAGGTTTCTATTAAATTTTGGACAAAATCCGTCTACGTGACGTCTGTCTGTCCGCGTTCATGTGATAACTATAACTCAAAAACTTGTATAGCTAGATGGAGAAAAAATACACAGTTTTATCATCAAGAATGTAGGTCCGTATTAAATTTTGGGCCAAATCCGTCGAAGGGTTGACTGTCTGTTGGTCTGTATAATCACATACTTCTAAACATTATAACTCGTAAACACTAAAGCTTTGATAAATAAAAATTGGTACGAGGCCTGCTAACATTAATTGTAGATCAGTGCCCAATTTTCGTTTCAATTGGTTAGAAAAAAGGTGTTCAAATCTCTTATGTGTCTTTTCTCATCACACAATGACGCGAGGCCATTATTGAGTAATTGCGTGGTTCACTTGCGCTAATCGTTTTCGCTTCTACCCACGCCTTTCGCCTCCAAACTTCCGATTCCCAAGCTTTTTTTTCTCCACTGCGTTAGGGACGCTTGTTCGTTTTGCTACCTTTCAGCTTATTTTTTCTCCACATTGTTAGGAGCATACGAGAACGTTTAGGGGAGACCACTCCCGCTGGTTAAAACTGATGATTGCTTTTTCCTTCCCGTGTTCCAAAAATTCCCTTTTTGAAGAGATGTGAATGGAGAGAGAGTAAAGTTGGAGAGAGAGAGTAATGCTGGAGAGAGAGAGTAAAGTTGGAGAGAGAGAG
>BGPR01048143.1:0-11624 GCA_013235015.1 Araneus ventricosus | reverse complement strand
GAGTGGAAGCTCGCCAAATATTGACCTTGTACCCTCCCATGCTTGCAACAAGTGTTACAATGCCGTAGAATTCGCTACTTTTGTAGAGTAGACCTCTGAAAAATTTACCTAATATGACCGCAACAAGGTCCTGCTGCATTGCACAGTTGTTTATACGGGCTGACAGATTTAGTTCCTTGCTCCTGAAATGTGTATCATCCAGTTTAGTTTTTTAATCTATTGTAACTCCCCGGTATTTTAGAGATGTTGTTCTTTTTATTGGTTTGGGTGTTCCATCTGTCGATTGGACCTCAGGATAGTTAACAAATATTGTGATTTTTCTTTTGGGATATCGAATTGGTTTTTGTCAGACCAAATCTTAAAAGTTTCGAGAGCTAAATTAGTATACTTTTACAGTTTCTGGCGAGTTCTCGAAATGATGACAAAAGCAAAATCGTCGGCAAATGCTTGTAAGTGAATTTCATCAGGACGGTCTGTTTTCACATTGTCATCTGCAAAAATAATGAGTAGGCTCACACTGAGCTGCCATGCCAGTTCACCTGTTGGAATTCACCGCCGCCACCTCCGATACAATCTTGAGACTGGCGCATCATGGAGAGACGAAGGAACGGATTATGACAACAGCCAATGTAGCCAACTGTCTAGGGGAGCCACATCTTTGGAGGATCTCGAGATTTTTTTGTGCTATTTTCAGGGTAATCTAATTTTATTTTACATTTGATTTAGAAGACATATACCGGAACGCATTCAATTTAAAATCAGGTAACGGTAAAATTTCTTAAAATTGTTCTTTTGGGTTTTTTCAATGTTTTCAAATTCCCAATCAGAACAATATCATCATTTCAATTTATTTATTTTGTATTTTGTTGGCTGACTCACCTCTCAAGTAAATATCCTTTGCAAATTCGTATTTCATTATTTATAATATGTTTAAAATATTTTATAAATTTTTCATCGTTTTCTTGATATTGTTAAATGAATGTTTTTATCCGCGAGAAACTGAATTATCTCTCGTTATGTCGACGCACAATTAAATGTTCTCGATACTGTTTGTAGATCTCCTGCAATATCCTAGCACTTCGTTTTTGATTTTATATGGCTAATTAACTGTCACGTAGATTTTCTTCTGCATGACGACGCACCAACTTTTTTTTATTTCAACCTCATGTGTAAAAAAAGTCAGAATGCAGACCGGTGGCGAACACTACACGCTTGCAGAGAGACACAGTGAGACAATGAGCCAACTGATCCAAAGTAACCGAAGGATAGCAGATTTCCTTATGTGCGACGAGAAAACACCAAACAGGCATACAATTATTTTGAAATAATGTTTACATTAATTATTTCCCTCCCAGTTAATACCCCCTCAACATCTCTCTGTACTTTCTTCCTACTTATTTTTGTAAATCAATTTTAAAAGAAAAGAAACCATTAGAAATTAATTTCTCATCATCACAGAATTAAATTTTATACGAAAATTGCACTAAATATCATTAGGATTTGAAGGTAGGGCATCGCAGAATCGAAGCACTCCTTCAATCAAATCGAACCCTGTCGTGGTCTTGTATTTTCAGGAATTCACGTCGTCCGATTCCGATTCCTGTTACATCACTCGAAAGAACCCGAAAAGCATATTGTTTTATGCAGCAGTGCAAAATATGTTGATTCAGAATTCGCCTCGTCGGGTGCCGTTCTCTGTGCAGGCGAACGGCGGCTCGATTATTACACTGAGTCGTTATATGATAGTATACCATTGCATAGTTTTCAGAGGTTCCTAAATTGCGGTACGCGTTCCCATGGGAGAAACCGTCAGACCAGACAGGAATACGCGAGAACGATCAACGTATTTGCAGGAAACAAAATAACTTACGGGATTAAAACATATTTTGCAAAAGTCGTGTTCCCCAAGTTCATGCGAAACATAAAGTTTTTGCTAGTATAGTTGGAGAAAAGCCTATTCACGAAATAAGAAAAAGACAGGAGTAAATTAAGACATTAATTGATTGATAGTTGGTTGTCATCAGCGCCGCCTACCATCAATCATATTGCACGATCATTCATTTGTTACCTATGTCCCCAAAATGCTACACTCAAACTAGGTACAACTATTTTTTCTGTTCATATTCTTTTCTTTCCATTTTCGTGTAGAGTTTTCTAGAAAACTCAGAAGCCTTCTCAATGCTTCTAGTTTGGAAGATTTTATTTCAAACATGATCAAAAGCAGGGGTGAATAATTGAACATCAGGATGAGTTATTCTTTACTTTCATCATAAGTTAGCTTTCATTCAATTATTTCAATGTTTCTTTAATTTGATTTGGCGTTGAACTAACACTAAAATAAAAATGGAGAAAAAATGCAGAATCAAACTCTTAACTAAGCCATTAACTTTACAAATAAAAACATTCCTACGAAGAGGAATGGTTGGGTTGACATGACAAAAGCGGGTACACAAAAATAATATGACTAATTTTATTTGGTTTATTTTAGTTATATTATCGTGCCGTTTTGAAGAAACACGAGTGATATTTTGGGAGGGTCAACTTAACTTTGAACCGCGGTCGGATGACGAGGACGACATCCGAGATGTAACTCTCTCTACAAACTTCCGCACCTCACCAGAGGGAGGACGTTTGGCCTTCTAAGTATGATTTAACTTGCAACAAGTCCCAAACACGATGGGTCTTCAGTGGTATCCGGTTTCGAACCTGGAACGCATTGGCCTGAATCACTCTCTAATTACAATGAATTATCAAATTCAACTCAATCAAATATTTTTATAGTTTTGAAATTTTTAATTTCCAATTCGCGCATTTATGTGAGTTGTTGAGAAATGAGTAATATTTTTAGTAGTTTGATGTTTGGCTTACAAATAAACATGTGAGTCTTAGGAGTAAGATGGTCCGGTCATCATTTTTCCGTCTGTTTAAAACATTGTTATGCTCTATGTTCTATAACATGCTTTATAAGTTAAATTTTAGGTCTTTCTTTCGAAATTTTGATGTTAAATGTTATTTAAATACGTATTAAATATACTTTTGGGGACCTATTTTTGCACTGACCAATGATGATAAGATTCCGTCATGCTTATTGAAAGGACTCCAAGAACGTTTCTACTTTAGAACCTCTGAAAAGTTTTCCCAGCAGGTAGGTATTGAGACTGTAGCGAAATCGTTTTCACTCTTATATTTTAAATACTGAGCTGATTACGGATTTATCACTATTTTTTTATTTATTTCCTTTCTCGAGATGCAGATTGTACACTTCATATGAATAATTGTAATTGATTCAATATTTCAGGCTTGAAAAAGCAGCTATTCAAATTTTCATGTACGACTAAGCGACTTCGTTTTTTGTAAATATCTAAATAAATTATTTTTGGAATTTCAACGACTATTCTCTTTGTCTGATTTTACAATGGATGTTTAACGCTAAACTGTTCATTTCAAAATGTGTTTATTTGGAAGCCTACTTAGAAAATGTTAATTCATTTTCCCTTAAATTTCAATTTGCATGAAATTGATATTTTTTATTGTTTCTAAAAGGACGAAGAAGGGAAACATTCGATATATATGTTTTCCTAATTAATAGTATAATAAATAGGAGAGCCAAGATTCGGTAACCGAAGAAACTGGAAAATTATGGTAGATAGTTGTTGATATATCAGAATATGTTTTAAATATAACTAATGGAACATAACTGTGAAAACTAAAATTGAAGTATTTGCTGCAAAAAGCAGGTAGTTCCGCACTGGTAGTGTTTGCAGCTATATGTGCTATTTTGCGGTAATGTATGGGGAAAGTGGGGTAAAACCGGGAACCTAAGACTCGAAGGCCCGTTGGAGATAAACTATTCGACATATAGGTTCTCAAATGTTATTAAAATATTAGTTTTAAAATTTAGTACAATATATCTTTCAAGAAAAGTCAAAGTTTTACTAATTTTTTTAATAATGATATTTTTATAAAAAATAGGTCATTAAAATACATCATTAAATTATAATCAATCAACGGCATGATGTATTTTTACCGTCTTAATCAGAGAAATCATCATTATTGACTGTCCCAATCTTAGGCCACTTAAAGTACCCGGTTTTACACAGAGTACAGAGGTTATAAGAAACGAACAAGAACCAGACAAATATTGTTTTAAATCTTTATTGATTGATAGGGTTTAAATCTTTAGTAAAGAAACAATAAGCTGTGCTAAATATAATTTTTTATAACTGTATCGATTATCTAATAAGTTGATTTTATAGAACATTTACTGAAGATAACATATACTATGTAATGTTTCACACTGGATGAAGCAAAAATAACATCCACAAGAATAATTCTTTATATTTTTTTTAATATTTTTTTCCGGTGTAGAATCTTTTGTTCAAAAAAATGCATCTAAAAACGTTGGCTTTAAAAATTACAAGGGAATAATGTATGATATGGCAGAAAATTTCCACATCATGACAGTTTTAAAATATTTCAGCAATTGCAAGACAAAGGCCTTGTTATAAATTTTATGTTAAAAGAAGAACTTATCATTATAATTATCAGTATATTAATAAATTTTCTTAATTTTAAAGCTTAGTTCAAACGTTTTAAAACAACTGCTACAATTCTAAGTTATATAGTCGCGTATCACTTAATAATTTGATGATAAAAGTCCTTATCCTTAACAGAAATTGAATTGCTATAACGATTCATACTCAGGAGCCTGAAAGCAATGACCTTCCGGCTGAATGGGCTTCGCTTGCTTATCACGCACAGATAAAATCTCTCTCCCTTTTCTATGGCCAGAAATTATAGATTCTATTTCAATATTTTCATACTTATGCCGCCATTAAAACTTTAGATTTAAAGGCAGCAATTATATAAAGAAATTTGACCATAGATATTAGCTGAATTGAGCGAAAAATGTTCAAAATTTTATACTCTATTTCCAGTTAGGAACATTTTCACAATTAAACACGCCGAATTAAGAAATAATGATGTTTACAAGTACTGTTACTATTTTGGAATACACCAAACAAAGCTGAGTATTAAGAGAGAAGTAATTTAATAATCGTTTTAAATGCTTTGTTTAAATTATGTTCAATATTGATGGGTCTTTCGCAAGATACCGGCTAGTATGCTAATTGCTATTATGGCATATAATTCCAAAGTATGGATTTTTTAATAACTTAATTCAATTTCAAAAATAGATCTATGTTAAAAACGTAAACTAATACCAAGGAGAGCAATCGCTGTTCAAAGGGGTCTGAAATTGCCAGAAATAAGTTATTCAAGGAAACTTATTGGTTCATAAAACATCTTTAATATTTAGGTTGTCTTCCTTAAATTAAATTAAACAAAATTATATCAGTACCATAAATAATACATTGCTCCAGTCTAAAATTTTGTGAGAATGTTAAATAACCCGTTATAATTTCGGTCTTGAACAATAAAATTTTCAAAATGCAGTTAATCGTTTTAAAAATCCTTAAATCAATATATTTATTCCTCTGATGAAAATTTTCGTAACGTAACTGCAGGCAGATAGCGCCATGTTCAGTCGTTTTGTATAACTTCACGATGAAAGAGTCATGAAAGAAAATTTTGTTTCTTAATCTAATGCATAAATATTTGAGAAGAATTCAACATCTATTTTTCTTATAAAACTTTCTTCTGATGGAAAATAAAAACGGCTCTATTTGTTACAAAACTTGATTTTTTTTCTTGTTTGTTAAGCAATCCTGTAACCACAATTTCATAACTTGATTAGAGAGATCCTTCTATTTATAACATAAACAGCGGCTAACGCTGCCCTGACTGCTGTTATGTGAACGTTTTGAGGCTGTTAAAGTTAGATGACGAAAAGTTAGAAAGACACTTAAAATTGTATGCTTATTTTCTCCATCCAGGCCACTTTGTATACGCTTTCAGTTATTAACAATATATATATTGTATAAAACGCTTATGCGTGGCGCAAAAAAAGTACCTTTATTTCTTTCTCCCCGTTGGCAACGATCAGTTTGTTTACCGCATTTCGCTAACCGAGCTAATCGCTTACGGATTACAGGAGTACAAGTCCTTACTTTTTACTATTTGAATTTATTTATTTAAAATGAACTCTTTGCGAACTTCTGAATACAATTTGCGTAGAAGAGAGCAGCGTGCAAGGGAATCCCTGGATGAAAGATTTCAGCGAAGATCGCCAGAAATGCCGCCGATAGGCTTAGGCGAGCCAGAGCCTTTTTTTGTGATACTAATTGTGTGCACTATTCACCATGTGTAAATATAAAAATTACAGAATAAGGACCAGAGAACTAATTATACTTCAGAAAAGTTCTCTTGCACACTGCTCACGGATAATGATTAAAGTTGCATACTGTTTGCAACGTGTATATATAGAGAAATTAGATTTTTTTGCCACCGTGTTTGTACGGACTATTTTACCCCAGATATATTTTCACTGGAAGTGAATTACCACATGCTGCTTATGGTGAATGATAATGTTGCATAATTTTTGCTTTTCTGTGTAATATTTTATAAAAAAGAGTGCATATTTAAAATTTTGGTTAAAAAAGCAACAATTTTGTAAATTTTGAAAAAAAGCTATCTTATCAATTATAAAAGGTTAAAAGTAAATAATTATTATGGGTTTTAAATTTGAATAGTTAATATGAACATGTTTCCAGCCACTATTTTCTTTAAACTGTCCATTTTTAGCTAAAAGGCTGCAAGATGTTTTACATCTGTCTACGACAAGAGACGATCCAGAATTTTCTGAGATTTAAAACACAGATGACTGCATTGAGAAAAAACTATATCTTTCTTGGCTAAATAATTGTTGGAATAAGCATGTATACAAGTGGGGAAGCTTTTCTGTGTATTATATCATAAAAAAGAGTGCATATTTAAAATTTTGGTTAAAAAAAGCAACAATTTTGTAAATTTCGAAAAAAGCTATCTTATCAATTATTAAAGGTTAAAAGTAAATAATTATTGTTGGATTTGACTTTGAATAGTTAATATGAGCATGTTTCATGCCACTATTTTCTTTAAACTGTCCTTTTTTAGATAAAAGGTCGTGAAATGGGTTACATAATTCTACGACAAGTGACGATCAAGAATTTTCTGAGATTTAAAAAACAAATGACTGCACTGAGAAAAACTCTATATTTTTCTTGACTCAATAATTGTTGGAATAAGCATGTATACAAGTGGAGAAGCTTTTCTGTGCAATATTTCATGAAAAAGAGTGCATATTTAAAATTTTGGTTAAAAAAGCAACAATTTTGTAAATTTTGAAAAAAAGCTATCTTATCTGTTTTAAAAAGCTAAAAGTAAATAATTATTATGGGTTTTAAATTTGAATAGTTAATATGAACATGTTTCAAGACACTATTTTCTTTAAACTGTCCTTTTTTAGCTAAAAGGCTGCAAGATGGTTTACATCTTTCTACGACAAGAGACGATCGAGAATTTTCTGAGATTTAAAACACAAATGACTGCATTGAGAAAAACACTACATCTTTCTTGCCTAAATAATTGTTGGAATAAGCATGTATACATGTGGGAAAGCTTTTCTGAATTAGATTTCATTGTATAGAGGGCATATTTGAAATTTTGGTGGATAAAGTTATTTTTAAAAATTTATTTTGAAGATTTGGAAAAGGCTATCTTATCAGTTTTAAACTTAAAATTTTAGTGGAATGAAGTTATGTTGTAATAAACTTTTGAATAAATACTCAAAAGTGTATGACAAGAAGTTTTAAATTTCTGATTGATGAAAATAATTATGATTTTTATTCATCTTTGAATTATAAATATTACCTACCAAATTTCTTTCTAACATTTACATATATATTTGTGCTACCAGAAGATTTTAATTGTAGAAACTGATGAAAAATTAATTTTAGGAGTTCATGCAATTTCAATTAATTTAAATTTACTTTTAGTAATTAATGTACTTATAATTTCCTAATACTAGCAGAAACGGATAACTGTACGGCGAGAGATGCGAGCTGTTTTCACATAGTGATCCTGAAAGAATCACGTGATTTTCTTGGGTGTCGGTGATGGAGCGAGCAGGGGAGGTGTTATATATAACACTTCTGCTGGCTCCTGCTCCGCTCACCGACATATATATATATATATATATATTCATGTCTTCATGTAGCGAGCGTAGCAAGCCCCGGAGGATTGCAACGCAATCCTCTTGGGAGTTGGCGAGCTTCAGGGAGCAGGGGGCAGGGCCCCTAGTTAATTAGAAATACATTGTTTTAAATTTTAATAAGATGTCATGATTTGACTTCATACGAACATAATAAATTTTAATAGTTTTAAACGAACATTTTTATAACTATTAAAATTGTTTTGGAGCTAAGAAAATTTTTTTTCCATTTGGAACCAATTTTTACACCCCTTCTTAAAAGTTGTGTTAAAACAATGAAGACGGACAACCTTCTATTTATTGAGTGTATAAAGCAATTGCTTTTTTTACTTTAACGCAAAATAAACGTTTCTCACCGAAATGAATAAATTTGCATTTTTTATACCATGGGCAAAAATAAATAGATGAATAAAAAAACGCGTAGCATTCATTTATACAATCTATAGATTTAAATACGTTTTCTAGAAATAAACGAGTAGTCTTAATCACACTCTTAATTCGTCTCTGTGAATTATTTCTTAGTTCTAATTTTTAACAACTATTGCATATACGACTCCAAAAAAGGATTCCTTTTACTTAAGTGAACCATATAAGTTCTGTGTTCGCTGGTGTTAATCACCTGAAATGTGATGATTGGTCAGGGTAGCGGACAGCCAAATCTCTTCAGTGCATTTTGCCGAATTTATGGCTGCTGCAATATTTTCAAGATACTATTGATCCTGACTGAGTGCTTAGAAATTAACGAATTGTATTAATAACTTTCTTTATTAGTCACTGTGAACTATTTCCTGGTTTTAACATTAAACAACTGTGGCAAAGACAACTCAGAAAATTGAATCTTTTTACTTAAGTGAACCATCAAAGTACTGTGTTCGCTGGTGTTAACCCTCCGTAATTCACTAAGGGTGCAGGTGTCCCCCATCAGTTTTAAAAATGCTGCGCTTTCAAATCCATTCATGGTTTAGAAATCAAACTTTCAGTACCTGTCCTTGAAATACTTAGGAACAACATCGCACAGTCATTCAAGTCCAAAAAGTTAGTGCACGGTAGATATGAGAACAAAAAGACACATGGGGGACAGGTGTACCCCGCGAGCCTAAACGTGTATTAACAATTACTGGTTGGAAGTTCTACTTCTTTCTCTGGTTCTGTAAAAATGCTTACTTTCTTAACAATTTATTATGCTTCCGGTGTGAAATACTGGCATTTTGTTTCGATTAATATTTAATTGTTTTAAATATTTATTGAATTTCAGTTAATTTCATTCTAAAAAAATAGTAGAACAAGAGATTAACAACTGATAATTTTTTTTCTAGCTCCTAATTTTCCAAAAAGCTTTTAACAGGGACATAACTAATTTATGTAGATGCAATGAATTTAAATATAATGGAATAATTCAAAGAATTTTTACCATTGAAGAAGCGAGAAGCAAAGTCGTGAATATTTGACTACATTTGTGTCATAATTATTTACCATGAACTTTTCAGTTTCTATTGACGACAGGTCAGTCGACAGTGAAGATATCAGAAAACAACCACCCCTGAAATTGTTGCATTTTGTTATATGACAAAAGAAGTTTATATTCCAGATCAGCTATGACAGAGGAATGATGTCTCGAAAAATGCTTGTCATTGGATTATGGTTCCTTTCATCAATCTTTGAAATTAGTCTACTATCAACGCTTTTGTAATTTTCAACCACAATAATATTGGTAAGGGCTTAAAAAGACTTGATGCCATAAAAAGTTTCATATTTATTATACTTCAAATTTTATGCAGAGCTGCCTGTTGCCCGCCTTCCCCATTGGAATTACAAGAACAGAAAATCTTGAGTTAGGAACCAACGGTGCAGGACCAAACAACAACAAAGTGAATGAGTAATAAAGGTAGAAGCGAATATTGTGAAATTTCGCTTTTTCGATTTCCAAAATTATGGGGAAATTTTCATTTCCCATAATTTCCAAAATTGAGGAATCTTTTTGAAATTTGCAAATATCTTTCGAATATCTCTTCGAACTTCGACGATATAAAAGATAAAATTTGACCCACAATTAACATTGAAAATTCGACAAGAAGGCATTTATTGGACCGATCTGAAATTGATGAAGTCGAAAAGGGGTTTTGGCTCACCCCACATCACAGGAAGCTGACAATGGTTTACAATTTTGATCAATTCTTTTGTGTGATGTGCGCAATATTTACATACATTTTCGTAAAAATCGCACGAATATTCGGGAAGATATAAAAGTTTCTTTAAAAAATTCCAAATTTTTCGCATGTTTTTGCTTATATCCTTCAGAAATTTGAAACAAGTTGAATGAAACCTACAGAATACGTGACAACATGTTGGAAAAGCATTGCATTAAAATGTGACGCAAATACTTCAATGTTAGAGAAAACGTGAGCATTTGGAATAATTCATGTTTAAATGCGCATCTGCGCAGCGGAAATTTTTTTGTTAGCGTCAATGATAGTTATTTAGGTCAACAGTTATAAAAATTTCAGTTAAATACCGTAACGTTGCAAAAAGATATTTGTATTTTGCTGAACTTTTTTAAATGTCATCTGCTGCCTCCAAATTTATACAGCGCTGGTGGCATTTGGCTTTTAAGCACCGTGTTCATATGTGATTTTGGATGTTACTATTTTTTCTGACCTATCCTAAAATTCTGCTTACGTGTTTTTTAAATCACCTTGTATACGAAGACTTCCATTACTAGTTATTTAAAAACAAATACTTTCTTTCGAAAAAAAAACACTCAGTTATATTTGAAGTAAAACGCAGTGGTGTCCTGTGAGCTGAGGGTTATCCAGCAACAATATTTAATAATTTAATTAGACAGATGCAATATGTTTATAATTTAAGAATGTACTAAAACATTAACGCTGTTCAGACTGCTGCTATATGAATGTGCTGGGGCTGATAGAATTTAAATCACTTATTAGTTCACAAGGCTCTTGGAATTCAAGATTATTAATTCCATCTATTTCTGTATTTTTATAGTTATTATCAATATCATTAAAAATATATATAGTTTTAAATGTAAATAATACATTATGATTTGATTACATTCAATTTATAAAAAATTATTTTTGACATTTATTAAAATTATTTTTTATCTTGAAAACCAATTTTTTCATGCCTTCTTAAAAGTTAAGATAAAATGAAGTTAAATAAATAAAATTAAGTAAATAAAATGAAGGAAAAAAGTTCTTTTATCGAATGTGTAAAACAATGACTTTTTCCTAAAGTATTCCCTATTAGCACAAGATATTTTACGACATCTCCACGATGTTGCTACGATATTCTGAATACCGCACAACATCGTAAAGATTTCGTATGAATATTGTAGAGCATCTTGGGATAATAGGGTTATATTCGAATGAAAATGGAAGTGAATGTTTTGCTCCAGAAATCTAGAAGAAAAAACAATCAGAATTACATGACAGACTTGATTTTGTTTTAAATTAAATAT
>BGPR01048142.1:0-10491 GCA_013235015.1 Araneus ventricosus | reverse complement strand
GATGTCATCTGATAGTGCATTTGGGCAATCATTTTTATGCAACCATTTTTTGTGGCGGTTAAACAAAAATTACAAATGTATAATGCAAGTTAGTCGGCAATGGCATCAAAATAAAAATACAAACTTCGCGAATTCGAATCGATTGTTTTAAAAGGCTCTTAAACAGCTTCTGCGAGAGAACTAAACTGCTTTTTTTTATCTTTTTGTGCACAATACCTTCACAGGAAATGCGCATTTTGCAACGTTACACGATCTATCCAAGACTTGGTTAAAAAAAACAACCGTTCAGAGAGTGAAGAGTAATAATTTGTGTTATACATGCGATTAAACCCGGTCTTTCTTCATATAATTTCTTGCTTTTCCCAAGGTTTGACAGAATCCCGTTTCGTGCCTCACCTCATACATGTGACCCGTTTAATTTTCTGTTCTTATCAAATTTTTCACATATTATTTATTTATTTATTTTGTTTTCTCTCCACAGAATGGATGAACTTTTAGAAGATGAAGCAGAATTTGTTGCTGAAAGAAAGATGAGCACAAGGAGAAGATACCTGTTGATGCAAGCTCTACACATATCATCTTTTATTGATGATTACCCAGAACTAGGCGACGACGCGCTCGAAGTTCTTCGTATGATTTGGCGATCCATTCCTGATCCAGTGTTGAGCCGCAATGAAATTCAACATGCCTACAACGGAGTGTTGGAGAAAGACTATTTAAACTGGTTAATCACTATCTACCAGCATTCTGTGGATGAATTTCCCGTGAAAACACAGCCGAGATCACTGAAACACCTGGCTCGTGTATCAGTGCGGAAAGCTCTTTCAGACAATCAAAAACTTCCTGATGGTTTAGACTGCATTGGCCTTCCTTCTCCCGTTCTTGCCTTGTTGAGACTGGAAGAGTAGTTAATATTTTCCAGAATTGCTTTGTGAAAGAAATGAATTTGATCACGACTTCCCATACATAATTTGTGATCCTATCTGAAAGTGTATTGCATGTCATACACCTCAATGGAATCTGTTGCTGAAATTGATTTAATATTTTTTGAAGAAATTGGATATAAACCACCCATTTTTTTCTCTAAAGAACTTGTTCATTAATTGTAATTTTTTGGCAAATCATTCTTATGCTTTTCTAATTTTGTTGCGGAGGAAATGTAAAGAGGAATATATCTTATTCCACTCTAAACTTTCGCATTTCATACATGTATGTAATCTCGTACTGTCTTTTGAACTGCAGATGTAATTGTTTATAAATATTTTGTATGTAATGTAATTTGTATCTTTTGTGTAAAAATCTAGCACATAAATGTTGGCGAGTATTTGATATTCTCTTCTATAAAAGAAATGGAAATGATCTCGAATCGTAATAAATGTTTTTTTTTTATTTCATAACTGTGCGTCTTTTATTTCGTAGTATATAATTTCTTGACAACTACAAATGTAGTTTATGTAATTCCTTGTAAAATAATTTTGGATTTGAAGAGCGTGGATTTTTATTTTGCAAAATGCTTGTTATTTAATTGTAATTTTTATCAACATTTTTCTTGTTTCCATAATTCTCTTGTGAAAAAGTTATGAAGATGAATAGCTTGAATTTCGATGCAAACTTTTTTATTCAAAGTGTGTGTTTTTATTACTTATAAAATTATTCATTACGAAGTCTGATCCATTTTTAGGACTCCTTGAAACCTGAATTGACGAAAGGCTGTCTATGTTAATGCTTATTTTCTGTCCGTTTTTTTAGATTTCAGCAGGCTACAATATATATTCTAATGAGCTCAGTCTGATAAACACTGTCAAAAATTCTAATTTGAAACAAAATGGGTGGAAATAAAATTTCGAATTGTTTTGAAGGTGTGCTGGAGAATTGAACGTTGTCAACTCAGATCCCATCCAATCGCACCTTAAAATCAGCGTCATTTAACTTTTCAGGAAATTTGTCAAGAAATCTCACTATACGGTTAAAATCAAAATTACTCAAATCAGCATTAGAAGAAAAAATGTTTCAAATTCACCAGACCTCTTAACGAAAATCTGAAATTTTTATAAGCCATTCACGTCAGAATGAAGAAGCTCTTTGACTTAATAAATGAAATATTTGAACTAATTGTCAATAAAATTCATTGCAAGATTATCGTTTGGAGAATAAATATTTCGCTTTCTTTTTTCAACATTATAGTAATATTTCTCTAAAAAGTGTCGATTCACAGAATAAAAAACTACGTTCGATTATTTTTTCAAATTTGACCTGATTTATGAATGTCGATAGGAAAAAAGACAGATGTGGGAAGGTACCAGGTCTCTCCCCCATCGTTAGTTTTGTTGTCTATATCTAGAGGGTTTTAGCTTCGCATACGAAAGAAAAAAATTATGCTTGAAATTAATATATTTATTCGAAGAAATATCTCTCGAAATTAGAAGCAAAATAAATAATAAAATAAGGAAATAAATGACGATTTGTTTTAGAACGTTTCTTCTTTCTTTTGTTATCATTTTACGATGGCTTTAAAAAGCCAGTGGAATTCACAGAAGAAACATCAATACTTTATATTAAATTTAAGATTAGAGGCATATGAGAAAATTCAATTATTTTTATTTTTATCTATATATTTTTTCTATTTAAAAGTTTTGTTAGATATTCAGGCTCGAGAAGTATTGGAAAAGAAAATTGGTGAGAAAAACGACTTTTATTGTCTGAAAAATTCATCAGTTAACTAAGAAATCCGAAAGTCCTTTCTTAAAAAAAATATTGGGGTTCTGCGCTATTCGCAATTTTAAGAATAAAAACTTAAGTGAATTTTCTTCCATACTTTTTTTTTCAAAAATATTAAATAACGTCCATCAAAATAATAAGTTTCTAGAAAAAACACTGAAATATGAATGGATTATTTTTAAATACTTAGAATTTGAACCAGAGCTAATGAAAATGGGCTATGTATTTTTACAGTTAATCTTTTTTAATATTTTCTCATATTCTTCTGCTTGATTACGGGACACCTGGTCCCGGAGACGAGTCCATTGTCAGGATAGTGCTGAGGGCCCGTGAGATGTTCTCGTACTATATTTTCTTTATATATATATACACTTTCTCGTACATCGATGCTTCCATCCGGAGGGTCACCAAAATGTGCAAGACACCTTAGATGACGTGGTTTCATGCTGCCGCAGACTTGGTCGGCTCTAAATTCTAACAAAAATTGACAAGCAGAAAAAAAAACCAGGACTAAACCTGAGGAACGAGGTTATTAACCTCCTGATAAATAGAATGAAGGAGACCTAAATTTTCCTCTCTGTTTAAAATTGTGGACAGATTGTCTTCATCATAAATTAGTTTTTTTGCATACTTTTCCGTCAATGTGCAATTCACTACGTAGTGTAAAGTATCTCCCACGGCGCCACAAGGGCATTTGATGTTCAAGCTACTCCCAAATCGTACAAAATACGTTGGGAATCTACCGTGTCCACTCAAAAATTGTACAATAAAATGACTAAATTTTTTCGTATGAATTGAAACCGCCGGGATTAGTTTTTCTGTATGTCTGCCGTTTTTTGTTGTGGACGAAGCCCAACGCTCTTGCCAAATCTGTATTTGCACATTGGAAATCGCAAATTTTTTAATTATTTAAAGGATTTCTTTGGAATTTTTTCAATGTTAGGTCTTGTTGTAGCTTTTTTAGCATAACTATCAGCTGTTTCCTTCCCCTGAATTCCAGTGTGAGCTGGAATCCAGTGGAGTGTAATGGATTATTCTTGGTTCATTTCTAAGATGTCGTTTTTAATTGCAAGAATGTCTTTTTTACTTGTTTTAAAAGTGTTGAGTGCTTCAAGCACCGAAAGCGAATCTGTGTATAAGTTGATTTTATTCCATGGTCCAATGGTGGAAATGAATTCTAGGGCCATTTGTATTCCTGTGACCTCCACCTGGTACACTGGGGCAAAATCTGACAACCTAATTGTTCTATTGAAAATCTCTGCGTTATAATAGAATACAACTATAGCTGCACCAACCTGATCGTTAATCTTTGATCCGTCTGTATAGATCTCAATCTCTTCCCCGGAAGGTTTGTGTTTATCGTAAGTAATTGAAATATTATCCGCTAGATGGATATTATGTGGATCTAGTCTGGTTTCGTAATCTTCCCATTTAAAAATTTTTGATCCAAACTTTATGTCGTTATTTATTGTCGTGAGTAGGAATTTGCCAAAAACTCCCTTTGCCTTAATGTCTAGCGGTACAACTCCCGCGATAACTTGTAAAGCTTCCGTAGAAATTGTACGGTATGCTTTGATAATTTTTATAAGTGGTCTACGCTGTAGACTATTTAGGGAATCCCTGACCTTTTTTAGTTTTAATCTATTGCCCCATGCTACTACTCCAAAAAGAAGGTAAGGCTCTATAGCTCCATAATAAATTTTTCTGAAAAGACCCGAACTCTTAGAATATAATTCATTAGCTACTGTTGATAGTTTGTAGGTTAATGAATCCGTTTTGTCTCTGAGTGCTTTAAAATGTTTGGTGAAAGTGAGACAGCAGTCCCAAGTCACACCGAGGTATTTTATGTTATTTACAACTTGTATTGTATTATTATTAATTGAAATAATGAGAGGGTTTCTGAGATTAAGTCTTCCCCCAAAAGTAATAGGCATTTGAAATGTTTTTTTGTATATTAAAGGAAAGCTTATGCTCTGCACCCCAGGCAAGTAATTTTTCGAGAATTGCATTTCCCTTTGTTTCGATTTCCTCTTTATCCTTACCTCTGATTACAACAATTATGTCGTCGGCATAGGCTTCGATGTGACTTCCCTGTGGTAGGAGTATCTCATATTCTACTGTTCTCTTCAGCATTATAGGTAGGATTTTGAGGGATCTTACCGGATGAACAGGTTTTTCTATGATTATCTTATTAAGCGTTTCTGAATCGGCCCCTCAGTGCAAATTTCTTCTATTACTTCGGATGAACTTCTCTTACCACGTAGGGAAATATCAGAGCCACTTAAGGATAATTTAATAAAAAAATTATATTATTTCTTGGAATGAGCAATAACTGATCAAAACCTTTCTTTGAACAATTTTCTTCATGTTGATTATATTAAGCAAATTTATCTAAGTTATGCAAATTACATATGACAAGTAAATTTTAAGACGATACATTACAAAAATTTATATACGACGGGTAGTATCGGCCACACTAAAGATCACAAGGTTTAAAATTTCAAAAAAGTTTTTTTGGTACAAATGGATATATATTGATTCTGTATCCTAATTACAATAATAGAAATAAATTTTCTTCTGTTTCCATTGTTATCTTATTAATTATAAAATCTTAGTTATTATCTACTATCTTAATTAATATTTCTTCTTTCCAGTACACTTCTAGTCACACCGTAAGATTGGATCCAGACCTTTCAGACATTTTATTTTCCAAAACACTTGCAATTAGTTTAGTTTAGTTATATTAACTTCCCGTTTTGAAGCAACACGAAAGATGGGATGGACCTCGTAATTTTCAACCGCGGTCAGATGACGAATACAACACATGAGTTGGCACACCCCACTTCAAACTTCTGCCTCACACTAGCGGTAGGACGTTTCATTTCTACATAAGATTTAGCGTGCACACGATGCTTGCAACAGCAGCTTCCGTAATTTTGTGGAGTCAACGGGCTTCCCCGGGGTTAAAAGAGAAAATTCGATAGAGTGGAAGCGAACTGTTAAATGATTTAAATAAAAATGACTTTGACCCTTTGCCAGGTGCAGTAAGAAAGAATGGAAGTTTTAAGAATTTTTTGAGAATGGCCATCTGCGATTATAAATATTTGATTTCGATTACGGGAAGTCCTGGATTTATTAAAACTCCCACAGCGCCCCGCAAAGTTGGGGAGGATGTGGAAATGCCTTTTCCCCGGTTTTTTTGCATTGCATTCAAAGTACTTTAATTTTGTGATTTCATTTAATTTACAGAAACTTTGCATTCGAACATATTCAAATTAAAACGAAGTATTCTTTAAATTTTGGAATATGATTCTAACAACACTACTAATTAATTACATTCTGCAAGTTTTAAATTATATTGCATTATATTTCTATATAAAATATGTTTCTTTATAATTTAAAAAATGTCCGATCCTATATTAAATAGTGTTTCGATTGTGTTAAAAAAGCTTTGAATTGTTTTTAATGTTTTTCATAAAATTACTTCTAAATATTAATTTTGAATTTTTTGATACGCGATATACTGAAACCAATTATCTTTAAAAAATCCCCATTTAAGTATTTTTCTATTTCAATTGACAAAATTTGCTACTTAAAAATAATTGTATAGAGATTAAATTAAAATCAATATAAATATATCTGATTTCTGAAGTTAGGGAGGAGAAGGGGGGACGAGACTTGTAATTAGAAGCAACGCAAGTCTCTCTACAAGGTTTAATCCGATCCTGATGAGAGGGAATAAGATTGGGAAGAAGGATAGCAACTACAGAAAAGCTATTCCTCATAAAGAAAAACTTACAATTAAGTTCAGATTTTAGCAAGTGGAGATTCATACACAAATAAAATGAAAAACCCAAAAATTTCGTTTAAATTTTAATTAATTAAAATTTTGAAAAAACGTGCTCCGAGGTGTACATTCCAATCCTCCAAAGTATGTTTGTGCCAAATTTTGTAGCTCTAGGTCCAGCTGCCTGCCCTGTAAAGCACAAACATATACATATTCTACTTTATTATTAGTAGAAACACAGACTAGCAGATCTACGCTGCGCTCTGTCGTGACCTTCGAAAATACGAATATTTTCGAAGGTCATGGTTCCCCGCCACCTCGCCGATTCGCGGCTTGCAACCACTAGTTTTAGGTAGATTTCTTATAGGAAGTCTACCTATTGCAATGATTCTAGCGACACGACTTCCGGAAAATTTATGCTGATCTTTTAACCGGTATGAGATATGTTGTGAAGACTGTAAAAATCTCGGCCGAGTTCGTTGATGGGCTATCCAGTTCAAAGGGGGTGGAAATGATTGGGGGTGAAATCAGAGCCGGCCCGAAAAAGAGCGGGGCCCGGTGCAAAGCTGACTTGCGGGCCTTGAGAAAATTTCGCCCAACAAAATAATTTAATGCTTTTTGCTATTTATTACATTTCACAATTTGGTTAAGTAAAGACTACAAAAATACATGAAAATAATAAATTATTAAATTATTTTTATAAAATTAACATTTTAATCTCACAAAAAAATCGTTAATAAATCAAACAACAAAAATAATTGCTTCATATATAAAATTTGGTTTTCGACTTACTAAAATAATTTTACAATATGTGATTTTTGTTTCATTTTGTTATAAGTTTTATAGCAAATACGTTGATAAATACAATTAAGATTTATATTTTTGGTTAATGCGGATTTGATAGATAAAATTACTAAGCAAATTAATTGTTCGCCTCTAATGCTAGATCTCAAGTAATTTTTTATTATTTTTAATCTTGAGGAAGATTTTTCTGCAGACGCGAGCGTTATTGGTAAAGTCAATATAATTTTAGAACAGAAGTAAAATTTGAATAAAATTTAAATAAATATTGTAAATATTTGCAATATTGTGACCTGGAAGCTAAAACTTGCCACCAAATTTTGATTTCGTTAAATAAATGAATGCAATTCATTTGCGCAATCTGACAGCGGCGTGGGGCCATGTGTGCTCGCACCTTTCAAAACCCTCTACGGTTGGACCTGAATTCAAGCATTCCTTTTTAAATAAGAAATAAAATTCCTCCCACTTTTTTATGCAAACTCATATTGTAGAAATATGTCCTGTCTTCCTGATTTTATGAGGATATATTAAAAACTGTTCAGTTTGAAAACTTTCAGTGCTAAAATTAAAGTTATAAAATGCGAAAATAGTTTCATAGAGTTTCCAAACATGAAAGCTGAAGAAACTTAAAATAACTTTGCAGTCAATTGAAAGAGAAAATACCCCCCTTTCAATTTTTTGTTGATTTATGATGTCAGCACATGCATTCAGTATTGAAATAAAATATTATACTGTATGAATGGGATTTTCTTGTATTTTGGATTATCAAGTGGATTCTTAAAAGTTGAACTCATTATTTCTTCAGTAAAAAAAGGTTGAACTCATTATTTCTACATATGAGCAAACAATTATTTCTTCATATACAAAAAAAGTAAAACTAAAAAAAGATAATCGACTAATCACAAACTTATTTACAATTATACACAAACTACTGATAGTTTCGGTTTTAGGATATTTAAATTGAATCAATCTTCAAAATGCTTCTTATATTTTAAAACTTATCCAAATAACTTTGATATGTAGTTCCCAAAACAATAAAAGATTCCAAATAAATAACATTTTATAATGAAAAATGCCCAATGTAAAAGAGTAGAAAACACAAATTTTCGTTTGTTAATAAAAAAAAAATGTTTTATCTGTAATGTATATAATAATAACAAATAGCAAAAATGTTGAAATAGAAAAAAAGGGGGAACTACATTGTTTTATAAATAGATAACCTGTCATAATATTAAGATTTTCTTTTTGGAAATATAAAAGGAAAGTTTGATTAATAAATAGCTATAAAAAAGAGGCGAAAATTAGCATACTTGAAATTTGTCTCCAAGAACAAATGCAGAATATTTTATTTTTCTGTACGGCTGAT
Organism: Araneus ventricosus; assembly: GCA_013235015.1. Lineage (NCBI taxonomy): Eukaryota > Metazoa > Arthropoda > Arachnida > Araneae > Araneidae > Araneus > Araneus ventricosus. Next base: position 1,819 of record BGPR01048142.1, on the reverse strand, counting down.
ACTCCGAATCCGAACGAACTGTTCAATGGAAAATTAAGCTTCTGAGAAAACTCCTTGGGTTACCTGTCGTGTTTCACACAACCCAATATTCAGATTCACTACTATTGATTAAACTCTGAGGAATAGATGTAACATACTACATTTTAACAACTACTTACAATGAATTCATAGATGCTGGAAAACCACACTTTTGACAAGAAAAGCGAGAAACCCCTAGTGCTTCGCTTAGCAGTCCTGCTGAATACAAGGGGAACAGATGTGTCCAATTCAGAACTAGATAAGCAGACAAAGCATTCCTCTAGAGGTGTTTCTTTAAGCTGCCCTGGGCAGTGGCTGACTGGGTCTGAAAATAGTGGTTGCCAGGAGTCAGTGAGGGCCCACACATATCTACAATCATAATATTAATTGATATATGTATTATTTTTTTATTTAATTTTATATTTAATTTTTATTTTTTATATTTAATTATATTAATTTAAATCTATAATATTTAATAATTATGTAATCAATTTAATTTTTTTATTATATACTAGCAGTACCTGCACGGCGTTGCCCGTGGTATCATGAATTTCAACAAAATGTTTTTTAAAGCCCACAGTGACTTAAAATAAATTTTTGAAAACAAAATCAATACAAATATATATATATTATTGATTTTGACCGCTTATTTCTCTTCGCGACAATGATATTAACTGAAGATACGTTTTTTTTTTAAAGCGACAATGAAATTATAAATTATAGAATTCAAAATGAGTAAAAACAATTATAATTCAGTCAGGCTGACGCCTTAAAATGTTTCGATCCTCTTTAAAATAGTTAATTGGTGACATTAGATACTTTGAATTAAAGCCATTCAACGAAATGATTTCAAATTGAAATTACAGCGCCAAATCAACCGATATTTTCGAAAAATTTTTTTAGGATTTAAAAGATTGATTCCTATAAACCAGGTAAAATGTCAAAAAATGAAAATCGAATGAAATCTTAAACGATTTCAAATGGAAGAATACGCCTCGAAAGATACAGACAAACATAATTTCTATAGTATATATCCAAAATAAATCAAAGAAGAAAAGAAAAAGAGAGATTAAATCTTCCACTTCAGATTTAAACTTTGAAACCAGATTATGTAAATAGCTCCTTGAAATCAATTTGATTTTTTCTAATCTTCTCTAACTAAAGATATAGTCAGAACGTTATTGCTTGCGAACGAAGGGAATAAATCACGGCTGAGTTTTTTCAACCAAATGGCGTAGCCAAGGCAAAAAAGTGAGAAACGCCTTACTTCTTCACTACCAGCAATCGAAAAAAATTCTCTGATCCCATCAAGAAATAAATTAATCTAAAATCGAAGAAATAAAATATTTTAACCGTTCTTGTTTTAAATCAGAGAAAAATAATTGATTTACCACCAAATTTTTTTTGAAAATGATATCTTTATTAGAACATCGGATGCAAGAGTTTTAAGAATTTCGGAAAATTTTATTTTTAAAAAGTGACTATTTTTTTAAAAAATCTCAAAATTCAGTAAATTACATTAGAAATTCAAAACTAACTTCATTAGAACGGAAATCGCGTGCTCTTTCCGATGGTGTATCTATTTTTTTCGTACAATTATCCAAAATCATGCTATTGAGAAATTAGTGCGAAAAATCTTCCAAAACAACACAAAACATTAAATAAAAAATTTTCTAGATTAAATTTCAAAATTTCGGCTTCGAGGTGCATTCAGTCACCATTACAACTACCTGTGTGCAAGATTTCATGGCTGTAAGTGCGATAGATTCGTCTGGACATCGCAGACACACACACACACACA
>BGPR01048141.1:0-11624 GCA_013235015.1 Araneus ventricosus | reverse complement strand
GTCAATGAAAACATACCACCCAAGATTCTGTCATATTTTATACACGATACTGATGCAGTAGCAAAAACAATAATGCAATCATGCATTCCTATTGAAAACAGATCACAAATACCTTCTTTTCGCTTCCTTCCTCGCTTGCGTCTTATTATACAGTAGTGGTCAATGAAAACATACCACCCAAGATTCTGTCATATTTTATACACGATACTGATGCAGTAGCAAAAACAATAATGCAATCATACATTCCTATTGAAAAAAGATAACAATTACCTTCTTTTCAACCGTATTATTTCCCTAATTTCAATTTAAAATGCCATATTTATAAAAAAAATGCAAGTGGTACGTTTCCATTGGTGACTACTGTATATAGAACATATAGATAAGGAAAGGAAAAGGAGATATTGGGCACAGTCCGTAATGCGAGATGGATTATTAAATGGAAAATTCAAATTTTACATTCAATCTAAAGGAATATCCGAAAAACTTTTTTAAGTATTATTAAATGATTGAGCTGAGTTTAAATGAAATAATTCACTAATTGGTCCGTACATACAACGATGTGACACAACATCGGATCTCTATATCACTCTGAGACTGTTGATTTAATAGGCAAAGTTTATCACTAATGAAATTTTGTAACTTTTTATCAACTAAACACATTAAAAATCAAACGTAAATTTTGATAGTTGCTGGATGGTTTGTAAAATGAGTGAACGAGTGAATTTGGTTTTTTTTGGTACAAGGGCTATATTTGGCCGTACTGAGCCAGGATGGTTTGCAAAAGATAAACTATCCGGTCTTAGTTTTCTTATTTTTGTCGCATAACTACACTGCGGATGGTATGTTCCTTTCCATTTCATATCTTTGATTTCTGACAGGTAACTAATCAATCGATTAATAAAAGCACTGATTGGAATGCTTCTAGCCTAATTTAATAGCTAACCGCACCTTGTTCGTGTTACACAGTGCGGTGACGTCATGTCATCTTTCATCTAGAGATTCTCTATGTATTTCGAAGTTAAATTAGGGAAATGCGCTTCGTATGCATCACATGAGAAGAATTGATTCCAATGGTAGAGAAGCACTGTCCAATGGCAGATATGCAAACGCTAAGACATAACACTCTGAACAAATAAATAAATTTGTAAGAAATCATTATTGCATAGGAGGAAGATATTCGCACACAGATTTTCTTAGCAATTTAAACATAAATGTAAAAGTATATTAAAGATTAGAATAATGTTAAAGAGAGACATAACCAATAAAGTACTTTCAGATAAGGTATAAAATTCCAGATCCCACAAAAAAAGATAAAAAGCTTGAGAAAGTATAATTAAAATTCTTACATAATTAATAGACCACATTACAGCAGTGGACTTTGATGCTTAATTATTTACGTCTCCATTTCAGTTAGAATTCTAAATTAATTTAACACCATCATAAAAAAGTTAAGAACAAAAACAAACGACTTTTATGAAAATTTGGAAACAATAATTGTAAACATTGTCAAGCATGAAAATAGCTTTAATGAAATAAAAGTAATAATACTTTTAAAGACGAATTTATTCATTCAATTATTAAATGATTTACAAATTATTATTTAAATTTTTCTTTTCTGAGCGCTTATTGCAGCAAATTTTTAAGTGCATTAAGCATCTAATAAATAAATATATATATAACCATAAAATATATATTAGTTATTTTCAGCAAACATAATTTCAACTACCAATAAAGCTGTAAAAGAAATAATCCTATCAATCTATCGTATCAATATTAGAGCACGTTTTGTCGACGGAAACGGCGAGGCGTACTGGTACTCTGAACTACCCAGCTTTCGTGGAATCTTTCTGCAGCTGGGATATCTTTTTGTACACAAATATACTCAGAATATTGAATTTTTTGCGCTAGGTTGTTCAAATAACTTATAATAATGTCACTTCGGAAATGTCTAATGTAAGGTATTAGCCTTGAGATTTATAAAATAAGAGGAGTGGTCAAAAAGTATCGGAACTGGCGCACTGTCTTTAAAGCTAAAACACGCAGAGTGAAGACGCTTGGCAGATATTGACCCTGAACACTCCCACGCACACGCCGGAAGTTACAATGTCGTATCTCTCTCCACTTCTGTACAGAAGAGCTTTGAAAAACGCATGTACTGTGCTGCTGGCGCATTTCTTATGGCAGATAAATTTGAGTTCTAAACTGCGCCCGATGTTTTTGAATGTTCGATCTGAATCATAGCCATAAACCTACGAGTAATCCCCTGCTACAATCATTTAAAAAACTTTCCCTCATCTTGAATGCATTCAAGGAGATTGAGCGCAACTGAAAGCCGGTTCAGTTTGGTCTACAGAGAACAGTTTAGGCACAAACTTGTCAAACACACATCTCATACCCAAATCTTCAATCAGAATAGTCTGAACTGAACCATAGCTAATACTGCAGCCTTCAGATAACTCATGAATAGTGATTTGATTATTTTCAGGCACAGCTGAACAAACATCTTGAATGCTTTGACATTTGTCAAAGTTTTGGAACTCATAAATTTCGACATTTTCACGGCCATGTTGTACACATTTGAACAACTCATAATCTCTTTTTCGGCCCATACAATCTCCTCCATAAACTTTCCTTTACTTTATATAAGTCTCACTACAAATATCACCACGCTGTTGGCAAAATGTGATGCAGATTCTCCGCTTAACTTTCTCTGCCATAGAAAAATGCGACGACAGCACAGCACATAGATTTTTCAAAGCTCTACTGTATAGAAATGGTGGGAGCTATGACCTCCTTACGCTCGGTGCACGTGTGGGAGGGGTCAAGGTCAATATCTGCCAAGCGTCTTCACTCTGCATGTTTTGATTATGAAAACAGGACACAAGTTTCCATACTTTTTGATCATACTACACCTCGTTTAATATTATCCGTTATGATCTTACTACGTCGATCAGACTAACTACAGTATCATCTTTTTTTGAAATGAAAGCATTTGCGAAACATATCATTTTATTCATCTTTAAGTGTCTAATCACTTTATTATGTTCTTATTTTAAATTCAATATTAATTTTTCCGTTTCCTGAAGTTGCTTGAGTGGTCGTTTGTTGTAGAAAGACTTGGAATATCTTTAACCTTGGAATAATTTTAATTCGTGGTTGAGTTGTTGGATTTTATGACAAAAGTTTCATCGCTGGTTGACAAAAATTTCATGGCTAGGCTGCTCGGCTAGGAACCATCAGACGAAATCCAAGTTTGGCTTTTGGATGGGCAACTAAGTTCAAGATACCCATTTTATGAAATTAACATGGACATATGCAATAAGCAGAATACAGATGAAAGCCAAAAAAACAGGAACTAAAGTCTTAATTCATGAGTTTTCAAGTCATCCAACAACACAATAGTGGCAACGTCGAAATGTAGTTTTAGTCAAACCAATCACAATTAACATCTATGCCATCTTGATGTAAGCAGCTGCTTTCTTTTTTTAAAAAAAATACTGGGAATTTTAAGGAACCTTGAATAACATAACTGTCATTTCACGATTTCAAAAGAAGCCATTTGTGTAGGAACTAGAATTCCACTGGCTTATTAAAGACAACCAGAGGACAAATCTTAATAATTTGCATATATTTTTTTTTTCATGAACCTTTAAAAAAACTAGGGCTCTATAACGTAAATGACTTAAGTAATAAAGTGAAAACATTTTGGGTTTGAACCAAGGTTTATACAAAAGAAATTTTCTAGTCTTCAACTGACCTCAGAACCAAACACGATTCTAAGATAAAATGCGTAAAACAGCTGAAAATGTTTAAAAGCTTGGCATAAAATCCAAATTACAAAAGATAGAGAAGGAAGACGAGGAAAGAAGACTTATTTTTCATATTTGGATGCAGGTAGGAAATAGGGAACCAACTATCATTTTATGGATTTCTGATTTGTTATCGCAAATTGTACATAAGTGTGAATAGTTTTCCGTTCATTCCATTACTATACAACAGACTATTAATGATACAATCTGTAATGATAAAGAAGAATGCGTGTGTGAGAGAGAGAGAGTGTGAGTGTATGTTGGCGGGCAGACCGGTGGACCTGAAGCTAGGAAATTTGGTAAACACATACTTTGGAAGATGTGTACGCACACATCGAAGACATTTTTTTGAAATTTTAATTAGAATTTTTATTAAATAAAAAATAATCGAGATTTTGTTTTTTCCCCTAGATAACAGAGTTTGCAGAAAGGGAAGGGGGAATTTTGGTTCGCTATGCTCGAATTACTTGCTTCTGAAATTCGTTACAAACATTTGAAAATACATTGGTTACATAGGAGTTCCACTGAGACCATTCGAAAAGTTCGTCATAACCGAGGGTTTGTTATACCGGGGTTTGACTGTATTATCTCTCTTTGAGCTTGACATTTATCTTTCTTATTGTACTGTAATAAATTTTCTATTGGATCAAGAAACAAAAATTATCTAAGATACAAAAATTAGGAACATATTCGGTATCACACAAAAAAACTCCGATGCTCACTTATAATCCTTATCGATATTACGAGCATGTTTCGATTCAGCAAGCAAGCTGAGATTTTAGGTCAGATGACAGATAGAGAGAAATGGGCAGATGCATTGCACAATGAACAGAACAGGCCTTAGGTTTCTTAAATAGGACAAGTTTCATGTCTAGCAAAAGTTGAAATTTAAAAATACTTTTCTGAGGGAACCATTAACCCGTTTAATACTAAAGGTACATATACGTCCAACTCACATTATAAATTTACTACCGGGATAAAAATTACTTTGAAACTCAATGTAACATGTTCCAGTTGGAGAACAAGAACAATTGTGCACATTTCATCGTTAGTTACCTAGATGACACGCCTATTTTCCCTCCAAAAGCTTTTGTTTACTGGAGACTTATCTTCTGTGCATGTATATTCGATAATTTTGACTTATTGATAAGCAATGTGCATTTTTACAATAATATTGATGAAATATTGTAAATATATAAATAAGTTTTTGCAATAACTAATAATAATCATGTTTCACGTACAAAAATGTAATATTTTTGGTTATGAGACTATTATGTTCCAGCCTTGGTTTAAGATCCGCTTGGAGAAAAAAATCCAAATAATTAATTTGGCTTATTTGGAGTATTTTAACTTCATTCGCATAGAAAATTGGATAAAAAAATTCTTTTAAAAATAATTCCGCATAGAAAATTCAATAAAATAAATGTTTTAAAAAAGTCGTAGTCAAATGTTTAATACTGTTACAAAAATTGTCCTGTGTGTGTACAGTGAAAACAGTCCAACAAGCAGGATAATGGAGGATGACACTTTACTCTCGAATATTCCGGAAAACACGATCGCAGGTAACAGGGAAAACAGCACTTGCACTGATTAGCAACATAACAAACAGCAAATCACTAATAATAACAGTAACAGCACTTTCAATACCGCTCGGCTTCTAACAGCTTACTAGCTAACACAGTGGATAAAACTCCAAAAACGTTCGCACTCTGAAGGCTATCCCAGTCGATCAACACGTTCAAAGTCGATCAACACACACTGTAATCCGAGCACGGATCTGTTTATAGTCACCCCGACAGGCCATAATGTCACATGGAATCATCTGGATAAATCCGGATGTCGGCCCCTGATAGAGATATCAAGAAAATTCCAGTACTTTTGAGATCTCACATTTCGTTGCCAAATTTGTTTCCAAGTCGCCAAAATGGTCGAGAAGTTTGTCGCCGAGGTTGGGGGTCGATGGCTCCATTCTCCCTGAATTCCCATGCATACCCCTGTAGAACTCTCTCCCCAACCATAAGACTAACATTGCTGGGAAGCGATATTCCATGTTCGTAACAACATCAAGTTACGCATAAATGATTTTATTGAAATTTTTCGCAAGCAATAACTTCGGCGAACCAAGTGGTAGCCAAAGGAGGCTAGTAAAATATGTTGGAACAATTCACCGATTTTATGACTGTATCCATTTGAAATGTTGATAAAATATTTCGATTATTACACTTTAATAAGGAATTACTTGGAAAATGATGGTGCTTTAAAATCAGAACATTAAAAATACATATGAAAGTTTTATACTGTGAGCTGCTGTTGTCTTTATTTTTAGCAGTCAAAACAAGTACTTTGAGAGTATTACCAGCTGTGATATTAAAAAATACGTTTTTCATTTTTTCCCCTCGAAATGTCTCTTACAGTCTAAAAGAACGTTAGTGTCGCATCAGAGATTGTACTATTGATAACATCGGTGAGGGTTTTTTTTATCGGTGGATTTATTTGGATAAAAAGGATATCATTCAGCATCTGTACACAGAAAGGTAATCAGATCAGTATCTGCCATCATTTAGAGTTTGTGTATAAAAGTTTTAAATGCTTTGATTATTTTAAGATGAAAATATTACTACTTCTGTATCATTTTGTGACAATATTTTTTTCAAATGAATAACGTAATGACATATCAGATCTTCAATTTACAATGCAACAAAAGAACATTCGATTTCTGCTATGAAAATGTCACACAATTATAAAAAAAAAATGTTTCCTACTTACATTAATGCGATTCTTCCTGCAAAAGATTGCTGATTTTTAGTTTGATAACAAATCAAAGTAAAAGATATATAAAAATAATTTTGTATAAATAATTTTAGCATTTAAATAATATAACTATTTTTAAATAACTCTGCTTCATTTTTCTCTCTCTAAATAAAAAATATATAAATATTTAAAGCATATAAAAACTTCCAATTATCACACATTTTGAAATATGTATTTTGTTATATTGAGTGTTTCACGATGCAGTTTTTACATCAGTTTGCTTGCAGTACTTTATTTTACTAATAACTGATAGGATTTCAGGGAGCTAGACAAAAATGCTAAAAAAAATGCATTAAAACATCATCCAATGCATGGAACGCAATTATTTGTTTCTTCAAAATTTATAAAAATTAATAAAGAAAATTTAAGCAATCGTATGTAGTACAAATAAATTGATAATTATCAATGTTTATACTTAAGTTGAGTTTATATGAAACTTGAATAATTTTAATTCGAAATGGAATTTCGTCAGAAATAATGTTTCAAACAGTTGTTACAGATTTTTTTCCACGCGTGCATACTTTTTGAAACCATTTACATTAATTTAGCCTTTATTTATAAAACAACCGTTTTTAAATAATAACATCTTAGTGCTTATCTTAATAGACATAAAATAGCGTAAGTGGTATAATAAACTGGAAAGGGTAAATTACCACGCTAAATCAAAAATTTAATTTTACAATAATTGTAAGAAATAGCTGTAACATCACATTAGCTGCAAAAGTTTTTTTGTTGTTAATAATAATGGTAAGTATTTACATTATCTTAATAATCCTCTGTTAATGATGTATGTACATAATTCATTAATTTATTCAAACATTGTAAATGAGTAATTTGAGCTTGCTTCTATACATTTAGCGTCTTGAAATTAAGCTAAAAAGAAGCATGGCATCTTGGGCAGCATCAAGCTTGATCAAATATTTATTTTTTATGGCAAAATATGGAATAAAATTTCTCACTTGTAATTCAACATCAGTAAATGCCAAGAAATATTCGAGTGTTTTGTCACTGACCAGTTTCTATTTTTCATTTAAATATACCAAAAAGTGACAGAATCAAAACTTTAAGAATGAGATGCTATCATTAAAATTATCATTATTTGCTTCATTTATTTTCCCTGCCATCCCTATATTGTTGTTGTCACATATTCTGTAAGGTACGTCAAGAAAAAAGAATAAAAATAATGACTCAAATGAATAAAATAACATAGTTTCTGAAGAAAAGAATGAATGAAAAGAAACATTTCTAGAAGAAATGTAGTTTTTTTCATTTACAGATTGTGTTTATGCCATTAAATTTACCACTAATGACATCTAATAAAACTTCAAGATTTTTAATTTCTAAGTGAAAGAGAAAACTTCCAATAAGATGATTTGCTGCTTGTAAAACAAACAAAATAAAAAAGGAAGCGGGGGAATATAGTTTTCACACCAGGGATGAATGGGTTTACACGGAGCGCTTGGACTAAGGGGTCCTTAATCTCCGATACTAAAAATGGCTTACCAATGATCCTTACGAGAAAATTGATTTAAACATAAATTGACATATAAGAAACTGGGAAGGGGGGATTCTGAAAGATAAAATATGGTTAGATGCATTAGATAACTCATACATGCGTCCATTCAAAATAAACATTCACTCTTTCATTCTCACGTCTCTATTATACAACAATTAAGAATAAAGCAAGATTATAAAAAAAAAACATTTTTCCTTATATTTGTCAACTGGCGTTAATTCGTTTGTCCACGTCTGATGCTCTGGTTGTTGTCTTGGTCGAGCTGGGTGGTATTGAGCGGACTGACTTTCCCAAGAAAGTCCTTAAAAGGACTGGTACAGGCAGGTTTATATAGTTTTCGATTTAGTTATTCTTTCTGAGAGGAAACATAATAATAAAGCAAACAGCACTGCTAATACGTTATAAAAAATGCTGGAAAAATAATCTGCTAATTTCCGTTGAATCATCCCGTTTATATACGTTACTAGCTGAAAACCCGACGTTGCTCGGGAACCATATTTTTTCATATACCGGCCTCCTGTTTTTTTTCCCTACAAATATTATCACTAACTTTCTCCAACAAACGTAAATCTTCTTTGAATCATTTAATATTGAATTAAAATTTTCAAATATAGTCTTTTTATAACCTTATAACAGTATGGATTGAATGAAAATGCTAGAAAATTCGAAAAAGAACATTTATTTTAAACATTTTTTATCGGCAAAACTGATTTATTGCTAGCTTATACACCCGGCGTTGCTCGGGGTAGAAATATTTTCAAGTCTAAGTAGTTATAACACTTTAAGTTTAATTAAATAGTTTTTCACTTTAACATCTTCCGTTGAGCGCAAATGGCCCTCTGGGCATGGTAATATTTCCATGCCCGTAGTCATATTTTGAATTAAAAACTGGTATAAATGCAGTAATGTTTTGTCTCCATGCCGCCCCTAAAACTGGCATTTGCGACATCTATACTTCCTTCCCGGTCGCTACGCCGCATCACACTGATTAGGATCATTTAAAAGTTTGTGAAATTTAAACGAAACATCGCGTAGTAACTAAACTAACGTCATTGGATGTTTGAGTGCATGTTAAAAGCTACGAAATAAAAACAGAAGTTAAGTACATGCTACGAAATAGTGACAGCAGAAGTAAGAGGTCTATCTTGACCAAAGAAAACAATATTTTCTTAACTTTAACAATGGTAAAATCACGTAAATAAAGGATTTGATGAAACAATAAATTGATTGAATTTGATTTTATAATGCTAAAAGCATTGTTAAAATTTGAGTTTTAAATGAATTTTGAAACCTTAAATACAGTTAGAGAAAAATTGTACAGCAATTAAATTTGGTTTCATTAAAAGGATAATTTTTTGCTCTTTAAGGTGATGTAAAAATAAGTTTCGTACCATAAGTATTTTAAAAGTTATAGGTGAAAAACGTCAAAAAATAGCTTATTTTTTTTTATTTAATTAAATAAATAAAAATCTAATTCGAATTTTAAAATAATTTTTCCGGCGTTAGCTCCCTCTTGTGCTACTGTGCCAAATTTGGTCTCCGTAAGTCCAACGGTGTGGGCGTGCATAAAGAACCAAAAAACGAACACATAAACAAAATTTCCTCTTTTATACATATAGGCTTATTTTCAAGAAACGGTAAGGTTTCATTCTTCGAAAATAACCTGAATGTTAATCGCCATTTATAAATATTTAACATTGAGAATTTTTCCTTAAAATAAAAACGAATGAATTCTCATGTGTGCACAACAGTATTTGTAATCTTGTAACGCATATTTCTAATGATTTAATTTATTCAAAATAAGCTTTATTAGTAAGGTGATCAACTTTTTTACAATGAAAAGGAGGACAGAAATAAATTGAAAAAAAATATCGTAAAAAAAGAAAAATTTTATTCATTGTAACAATAATGCCGAATACACTATAATGTGATAAATGCATAATAAAGACATTTGTACCGTTTTTATTGTAATTATGCTTACATGCATATCAATAATTATTGAAATTAGTACTAAATGAGACAATGGATCGGATCGGCATCGATCGTATACGAAAATTTATAGATTAGTGTTCAAATATCGAAAAGGAGCACATGCAGTAGAACACTTTTAGAGTTTACACACTTTTAAACACTTTTTTTTATTTATTTAATTAAACATACAAAAGAAGGACTGTCCTCCCTAAAGGATTGGTCACCTTATTATTAGATAAGATTTCATAACCGTTGATCTTAAAATTGTTAATCTATGTAAGTTAATTATTGATAGGTGTCGAAGGTTAAAATTAGATCTATATACATCAATTATTAAACCAATACTGGGTGCTGAAATATAAAACACATTAATATACAATTTTGCTGTATCTAAGAATGCACCTACCTTTCAGGCACAGCTACCTAAAAACATATATAATTGGCCGCTAAATTAAGAAACTGAAAACATAAAAAACATTGCGTTGTAAAAATAATTAGAGAAAATTGAAAAAGAATCAAAATATTATTTTTTTTATTTATTAAAGAATAGTTTAAATTAAATTAATTACTGCCACAAGTTAGACATATCCAATAATGATGCACATGACTAAAAATGTAATAACCAAAATAAAAAAAATGTAGCTACACATAATGAAAAGCACTGCAAGCTTAAAAAATAGTAATGAGGATACTAAGTAAAAACAACAAATTCAAGAAACATTTTTTGCTTCTGCAGAAAAAAAATTGTGGTACGTTGGCGATGCACAGCGCAGTGTTTGTTTGCTTGTGGAAACTTATTGGAAATCCACGATGTATGAAAAACTCGAAAAAATTTCACTTTCACTAAATTATGTATTTAGCACTAATTTAGAGACGAATCAACGAATCGACGCACTTAGCTTTGTCAATCTACATGCGATTAAATCAGGCACAAGCTCTGAACCAAATAGGTGATTCAGTCGCATTATTGATGCTCAAACACGCCTCCAACAGAACTTCCCTCTATCCACAGTTAACGGAAAAGAACTTTCGAAGGGCAGGCTGTTCAATAATTACAACCTGGTCATTTTTAGTGTACTGCAATCATTTATTGCAGGGCTTGGTAGGTTGAGTAATCAGTTCGTTCAATCTACTGATTTGGAGAGCTTAAAATCACACCAAAAAAGCTGTCACAATAGCCTTCATTCCACACATGAACATAAAAACACGAAAACTTTGGTTGACACCATTCAAAGCTTGAAGATTTTCAAACTCGCAGAAAAAACATAAAATCACTAAAACTTGTTGGATAAACGAACTCTTACTTTCCAATTTCCAACCGAAAAATAAAATTGCAGGGACAAGCTCCTTGAAGACCCAAAGTCCTCCAGGAACCCGCAGGTGCAACCACCACTTCTGGTTCAGTCAAGCAACACTCAAAAATTCAAATCACACAAAGGAATCTCTTCCGATCAGGCGACACTTACTTTTACGCACAAATACATCCGCGAAACAAGATGGCGAGTAAATAGTCCCGT
>BGPR01048139.1:0-11624 GCA_013235015.1 Araneus ventricosus | reverse complement strand
ACGGGACTATTTACTCGCCATCTTGTTTCGCGGATGTATTTGTGCGTAAAAGTAAGTGTCGCCTGATCGGAAGAGATTCCTTTGTGTGATTTGAATTTTTGAGTGTTGCTTGACTGAACCAGAAGTGGTGGTTGCACCTGCGGGTTCCTGGAGGACTTTGGGTCTTCAAGGAGCTTGTCCCTGCAATTTTATTTTTCGGTTGGAAATTGGAAAGTAAGAGTTCGTTTATCCAACAAGTTTTAGTGATTTTATGTTTTTTCTGCGAGTTTGAAAATCTTCAAGCTTTGAATGGTGTCAACCAAAGTTTTCGTGTTTTTATGTTCATGTGTGGAATGAAGGCTATTGTGACAGCTTTTTTGGTGTGATTTTAAGCTCTCCAAATCAGTAGATTGAACGAACTGATTACTCAACCTACCAAGCCCTGCAATAAATGATTGCAGTACACTAAAAATGACCAGGTTGTAATTATTGAACAGCCTGCCCTTCGAAAGTTCTTTTCCGTTAACTGTGGATAGAGGGAAGTTCTGTTGGAGGCGTGTTTGAGCATCAATAATGCGACTGAATCACCTATTTGGTTCAGAGCTTGTGCCTGATTTAATCGCATGTAGATTGACAAAGCTAAGTGCGTCGATTCGTTGATTCGTCTCTAAATTAGTGCTAAATACATAATTTAGTGAAAGTGAAATTTTTTCGAGTTTTTCATACATCGTGGATTTCCAATAAGTTTCCACAAGCAAACAAACACTGCGCTGTGCATCGCCAACGTACCACAATTTTTTTTCTGCAGAAGCAAAAAATGTTTCTTGAATTTGTTGTTTTTACTTAGTATCCTCATTACTATTTTTTAAGCTTGCAGTGCTTTTCATTATGTGTAGCTACATTTTTTTTATTTTGGTTATTACATTTTTAGTCATGTGCATCATTATTGGATATGTCTAACTTGTGGCAGTAATTAATTTAATTTAAACTATTCTTTAATAAATAAAAAAAATAATATTTTGATTCTTTTTCAATTTTCTCTAATTATTTTTACAACGCAATGTTTTTTATGTTTTCAGTTTCTTAATTTAGCGGCCAATTATATATGTTTTTAGGTAGCTGTGCCTGAAAGGTAGGTGCATTCTTAGATACAGCAAAATTGTATATTAATGTGTTTTATATTTCAGCACCCAGTATTGGTTTAATAATTGATGTATATAGATCTAATTTTAACCTTCGACACCTATCAATAATTAACTTACATAGATTAACAATTTTAAGATCAACGGTTATGAAATCTTATCTAATAATAAGGTGACCAATCCTTTAGGGAGGACAGTCCTTCTTTTGTATGTTTAATTAAATAAATAAAAAAAAGTGTTTAAAAGTGTGTAAACTCTAAAAGTGTTCTACTGCATGTGCTCCTTTTCGATATTTGAACACTAATCTATAAATTTTCGTATACGATCGATGCCGATCCGATCCATTGTCTCATTTAGTACTAATTTCAATAATTATTGATATGCATGTAAGCATAATTACAATAAAAACGGTACAAATGTCTTTATTATGCATTTATCACATTATAGTGTATTCGGCATTATTGTTACAATGAATAAAATTTTTCTTTTTTTACGATATTTTTTTTCAATTTATTTCTGTCCTCCTTTTCATTGTAAAAAAGTTGATCACCTTACTAATAAAGCTTATTTTGAATAAATTAAATCATTAGAAATATGCGTTACAAGATTACAAATACTGTTGTGCACACATGAGAATTCATTCGTTTTTATTTTAAGGAAAAATTCTCAATGTTAAATATTTATAAATGGCGATTAACATTCAGGTTATTTTCGAAGAATGAAACCTTACCGTTTCTTGAAAATAAGCCTATATGTATAAAAGAGGAAATTTTGTTTATGTGTTCGTTTTTTGGTTCTTTATGCACGCCCACACCGTTGGACTTACGGAGACCAAATTTGGCACAGTAGCACAAGAGGGAGCTAACGCCGGAAAAATTATTTTAAAATTCGAATTAGATTTTTATTTATTTAATTAAATAAAAAAAAATAAGCTATTTTTTGACGTTTTTCACCTATAACTTTTAAAATACTTATGGTACGAAACTTATTTTTACATCACCTTAAAGAGCAAAAAATTATCCTTTTAATGAAACCAAATTTAATTGCTGTACAATTTTTCTCTAACTGTATTTAAGGTTTCAAAATTCATTTAAAACTCAAATTTTAACAATGCTTTTAGCATTATAAAATCAAATTCAATCAATTTATTGTTTCATCAAATCCTTTATTTACGTGATTTTACCATTGTTAAAGTTAAGAAAATATTGTTTTCTTTGGTCAAGATAGACCTCTTACTTCTGCTGTCACTATTTCGTAGCATGTACTTAACTTCTGTTTTTATTTCGTAGCTTTTAACATGCACTCAAACATCCAATGACGTTAGTTTAGTTACTACGCGATGTTTCGTTTAAATTTCACAAACTTTTAAATGATCCTAATCAGTGTGATGCGGCGTAGCGACCGGGAAGGAAGTATAGATGTCGCAAATGCCAGTTTTAGGGGCGGCATGGAGACAAAACATTACTGCATTTATACCAGTTTTTAATTCAAAATATGACTACGGGCATGGAAATATTACCATGCCCAGAGGGCCATTTGCGCTCAACGGAAGATGTTAAAGTGAAAAACTATTTAATTAAACTTAAAGTGTTATAACTACTTAGACTTGAAAATATTTCTACCCCGAGCAACGCCGGGTGTATAAGCTAGCAATAAATCAGTTTTGCCGATAAAAAATGTTTAAAATAAATGTTCTTTTTCGAATTTTCTAGCATTTTCATTCAATCCATACTGTTATAAGGTTATAAAAAGACTATATTTGAAAATTTTAATTCAATATTAAATGATTCAAAGAAGATTTACGTTTGTTGGAGAAAGTTAGTGATAATATTTGTAGGGAAAAAAAACAGGAGGCCGGTATATGAAAAAATATGGTTCCCGAGCAACGTCGGGTTTTCAGCTAGTAACGTATATAAACGGGATGATTCAACGGAAATTAGCAGATTATTTTTCCAGCATTTTTTATAACGTATTAGCAGTGCTGTTTGCTTTATTATTATGTTTCCTCTCAGAAAGAATAACTAAATCGAAAACTATATAAACCTGCCTGTACCAGTCCTTTTAAGGACTTTCTTGGGAAAGTCAGTCCGCTCAATACCACCCAGCTCGACCAAGACAACAACCAGAGCATCAGACGTGGACAAACGAATTAACGCCAGTTGACAAATATAAGGAAAAATGTTTTTTTTTTATAATCTTGCTTTATTCTTAATTGTTGTATAATAGAGACGTGAGAATGAAAGAGTGAATGTTTATTTTGAATGGACGCATGTATGAGTTATCTAATGCATCTAACCATATTTTATCTTTCAGAATCCCCCCTTCCCAGTTTCTTATATGTCAATTTATGTTTAAATCAATTTTCTCGTAAGGATCATTGGTAAGCCATTTTTAGTATCGGAGATTAAGGACCCCTTAGTCCAAGCGCTCCGTGTAAACCCATTCATCCCTGGTGTGAAAACTATATTCCCCCGCTTCCTTTTTTATTTTGTTTGTTTTACAAGCAGCAAATCATCTTATTGGAAGTTTTCTCTTTCACTTAGAAATTAAAAATCTTGAAGTTTTATTAGATGTCATTAGTGGTAAATTTAATGGCATAAACACAATCTGTAAATGAAAAAAACTACATTTCTTCTAGAAATGTTTCTTTTCATTCATTCTTTTCTTCAGAAACTATGTTATTTTATTCATTTGAGTCATTATTTTTATTCTTTTTTCTTGACGTACCTTACAGAATATGTGACAACAACAATATAGGGATGGCAGGGAAAATAAATGAAGCAAATAATGATAATTTTAATGATAGCATCTCATTCTTAAAGTTTTGATTCTGTCACTTTTTGGTATATTTAAATGAAAAATAGAAACTGGTCAGTGACAAAACACTCGAATATTTCTTGGCATTTACTGATGTTGAATTACAAGTGAGAAATTTTATTCCATATTTTGCCATAAAAAATAAATATTTGATCAAGCTTGATGCTGCCCAAGATGCCATGCTTCTTTTTAGCTTAATTTCAAGACGCTAAATGTATAGAAGCAAGCTCAAATTACTCATTTACAATGTTTGAATAAATTAATGAATTATGTACATACATCATTAACAGAGGATTATTAAGATAATGTAAATACTTACCATTATTATTAACAACAAAAAAACTTTTGCAGCTAATGTGATGTTACAGCTATTTCTTACAATTATTGTAAAATTAAATTTTTGATTTAGCGTGGTAATTTACCCTTTCCAGTTTATTATACCACTTACGCTATTTTATGTCTATTAAGATAAGCACTAAGATGTTATTATTTAAAAACGGTTGTTTTATAAATAAAGGCTAAATTAATGTAAATGGTTTCAAAAAGTATGCACGCGTGGAAAAAAATCTGTAACAACTGTTTGAAACATTATTTCTGACGAAATTCCATTTCGAATTAAAATTATTCAAGTTTCATATAAACTCAACTTAAGTATAAACATTGATAATTATCAATTTATTTGTACTACATACGATTGCTTAAATTTTCTTTATTAATTTTTATAAATTTTGAAGAAACAAATAATTGCGTTCCATGCATTGGATGATGTTTTAATGCATTTTTTTTAGCATTTTTGTCTAGCTCCCTGAAATCCTATCAGTTATTAGTAAAATAAAGTACTGCAAGCAAACTGATGTAAAAACTGCATCGTGAAACACTCAATATAACAAAATACATATTTCAAAATGTGTGATAATTGGAAGTTTTTATATGCTTTAAATATTTATATATTTTTTATTTAGAGAGAGAAAAATGAAGCAGAGTTATTTAAAAATAGTTATATTATTTAAATGCTAAAATTATTTATACAAAATTATTTTTATATATCTTTTACTTTGATTTGTTATCAAACTAAAAATCAGCAATCTTTTGCAGGAAGAATCGCATTAATGTAAGTAGGAAACATTTTTTTTTTATAATTGTGTGACATTTTCATAGCAGAAATCGAATGTTCTTTTGTTGCATTGTAAATTGAAGATCTGATATGTCATTACGTTATTCATTTGAAAAAAATATTGTCACAAAATGATACAGAAGTAGTAATATTTTCATCTTAAAATAATCAAAGCATTTAAAACTTTTATACACAAACTCTAAATGATGGCAGATACTGATCTGATTACCTTTCTGTGTACAGATGCTGAATGATATCCTTTTTATCCAAATAAATCCACCGATAAAAAAAACCCTCACCGATGTTATCAATAGTACAATCTCTGATGCGACACTAACGTTCTTTTAGACTGTAAGAGACATTTCGAGGGGAAAAAATGAAAAACGTATTTTTTAATATCACAGCTGGTAATACTCTCAAAGTACTTGTTTTGACTGCTAAAAATAAAGACAACAGCAGCTCACAGTATAAAACTTTCATATGTATTTTTAATGTTCTGATTTTAAAGCACCATCATTTTCCAAGTAATTCCTTATTAAAGTGTAATAATCGAAATATTTTATCAACATTTCAAATGGATACAGTCATAAAATCGGTGAATTGTTCCAACATATTTTACTAGCCTCCTTTGGCTACCACTTGGTTCGCCGAAGTTATTGCTTGCGAAAAATTTCAATAAAATCATTTATGCGTAACTTGATGTTGTTACGAACATGGAATATCGCTTCCCAGCAATGTTAGTCTTATGGTTGGGGAGAGAGTTCTACAGGGGTATGCATGGGAATTCAGGGAGAATGGAGCCATCGACCCCCAACCTCGGCGACAAACTTCTCGACCATTTTGGCGACTTGGAAACAAATTTGGCAACGAAATGTGAGATCTCAAAAGTACTGGAATTTTCTTGATATCTCTATCAGGGGCCGACATCCGGATTTATCCAGATGATTCCATGTGACATTATGGCCTGTCGGGGTGACTATAAACAGATCCGTGCTCGGATTACAGTGTGTGTTGATCGACTTTGAACGTGTTGATCGACTGGGATAGCCTTCAGAGTGCGAACGTTTTTGGAGTTTTATCCACTGTGTTAGCTAGTAAGCTGTTAGAAGCCGAGCGGTATTGAAAGTGCTGTTACTGTTATTATTAGTGATTTGCTGTTTGTTATGTTGCTAATCAGTGCAAGTGCTGTTTTCCCTGTTACCTGCGATCGTGTTTTCCGGAATATTCGAGAGTAAAGTGTCATCCTCCATTATCCTGCTTGTTGGACTGTTTTCACTGTACACACACAGGACAATTTTTGTAACAGTATTAAACATTTGACTACGACTTTTTTAAAACATTTATTTTATTGAATTTTCTATGCGGAATTATTTTTAAAAGAATTTTTTTATCCAATTTTCTATGCGAATGAAGTTAAAATACTCCAAATAAGCCAAATTAATTATTTGGATTTTTTTCTCCAAGCGGATCTTAAACCAAGGCTGGAACATAATAGTCTCATAACCAAAAATATTACATTTTTGTACGTGAAACATGATTATTATTAGTTATTGCAAAAACTTATTTATATATTTACAATATTTCATCAATATTATTGTAAAAATGCACATTGCTTATCAATAAGTCAAAATTATCGAATATACATGCACAGAAGATAAGTCTCCAGTAAACAAAAGCTTTTGGAGGGAAAATAGGCGTGTCATCTAGGTAACTAACGATGAAATGTGCACAATTGTTCTTGTTCTCCAACTGGAACATGTTACATTGAGTTTCAAAGTAATTTTTATCCCGGTAGTAAATTTATAATGTGAGTTGGACGTATATGTACCTTTAGTATTAAACGGGTTAATGGTTCCCTCAGAAAAGTATTTTTAAATTTCAACTTTTGCTAGACATGAAACTTGTCCTATTTAAGAAACCTAAGGCCTGTTCTGTTCATTGTGCAATGCATCTGCCCATTTCTCTCTATCTGTCATCTGACCTAAAATCTCAGCTTGCTTGCTGAATCGAAACATGCTCGTAATATCGATAAGGATTATAAGTGAGCATCGGAGTTTTTTTGTGTGATACCGAATATGTTCCTAATTTTTGTATCTTAGATAATTTTTGTTTCTTGATCCAATAGAAAATTTATTACAGTACAATAAGAAAGATAAATGTCAAGCTCAAAGAGAGATAATACAGTCAAACCCCGGTATAACAAACCCTCGGTTATGACGAACTTTTCGAATGGTCTCAGTGGAACTCCTATGTAACCAATGTATTTTCAAATGTTTGTAACGAATTTCAGAAGCAAGTAATTCGAGCATAGCGAACCAAAATTCCCCCTTCCCTTTCTGCAAACTCTGTTATCTAGGGGAAAAAACAAAATCTCGATTATTTTTTATTTAATAAAAATTCTAATTAAAATTTCAAAAAAATGTCTTCGATGTGTGCGTACACATCTTCCAAAGTATGTGTTTACCAAATTTCCTAGCTTCAGGTCCACCGGTCTGCCCGCCAACATACACTCACACTCTCTCTCTCTCACACACGCATTCTTCTTTATCATTACAGATTGTATCATTAATAGTCTGTTGTATAGTAATGGAATGAACGGAAAACTATTCACACTTATGTACAATTTGCGATAACAAATCAGAAATCCATAAAATGATAGTTGGTTCCCTATTTCCTACCTGCATCCAAATATGAAAAATAAGTCTTCTTTCCTCGTCTTCCTTCTCTATCTTTTGTAATTTGGATTTTATGCCAAGCTTTTAAACATTTTCAGCTGTTTTACGCATTTTATCTTAGAATCGTGTTTGGTTCTGAGGTCAGTTGAAGACTAGAAAATTTCTTTTGTATAAACCTTGGTTCAAACCCAAAATGTTTTCACTTTATTACTTAAGTCATTTACGTTATAGAGCCCTAGTTTTTTTAAAGGTTCATGAAAAAAAAAATATATGCAAATTATTAAGATTTGTCCTCTGGTTGTCTTTAATAAGCCAGTGGAATTCTAGTTCCTACACAAATGGCTTCTTTTGAAATCGTGAAATGACAGTTATGTTATTCAAGGTTCCTTAAAATTCCCAGTATTTTTTTTAAAAAAAGAAAGCAGCTGCTTACATCAAGATGGCATAGATGTTAATTGTGATTGGTTTGACTAAAACTACATTTCGACGTTGCCACTATTGTGTTGTTGGATGACTTGAAAACTCATGAATTAAGACTTTAGTTCCTGTTTTTTTGGCTTTCATCTGTATTCTGCTTATTGCATATGTCCATGTTAATTTCATAAAATGGGTATCTTGAACTTAGTTGCCCATCCAAAAGCCAAACTTGGATTTCGTCTGATGGTTCCTAGCCGAGCAGCCTAGCCATGAAATTTTTGTCAACCAGCGATGAAACTTTTGTCATAAAATCCAACAACTCAACCACGAATTAAAATTATTCCAAGGTTAAAGATATTCCAAGTCTTTCTACAACAAACGACCACTCAAGCAACTTCAGGAAACGGAAAAATTAATATTGAATTTAAAATAAGAACATAATAAAGTGATTAGACACTTAAAGATGAATAAAATGATATGTTTCGCAAATGCTTTCATTTCAAAAAAAGATGATACTGTAGTTAGTCTGATCGACGTAGTAAGATCATAACGGATAATATTAAACGAGGTGTAGTATGATCAAAAAGTATGGAAACTTGTGTCCTGTTTTCATAATCAAAACATGCAGAGTGAAGACGCTTGGCAGATATTGACCTTGACCCCTCCCACACGTGCACCGAGCGTAAGGAGGTCATAGCTCCCACCATTTCTATACAGTAGAGCTTTGAAAAATCTATGTGCTGTGCTGTCGTCGCATTTTTCTATGGCAGAGAAAGTTAAGCGGAGAATCTGCATCACATTTTGCCAACAGCGTGGTGATATTTGTAGTGAGACTTATATAAAGTAAAGGAAAGTTTATGGAGGAGATTGTATGGGCCGAAAAAGAGATTATGAGTTGTTCAAATGTGTACAACATGGCCGTGAAAATGTCGAAATTTATGAGTTCCAAAACTTTGACAAATGTCAAAGCATTCAAGATGTTTGTTCAGCTGTGCCTGAAAATAATCAAATCACTATTCATGAGTTATCTGAAGGCTGCAGTATTAGCTATGGTTCAGTTCAGACTATTCTGATTGAAGATTTGGGTATGAGATGTGTGTTTGACAAGTTTGTGCCTAAACTGTTCTCTGTAGACCAAACTGAACCGGCTTTCAGTTGCGCTCAATCTCCTTGAATGCATTCAAGATGAGGGAAAGTTTTTTAAATGATTGTAGCAGGGGATTACTCGTAGGTTTATGGCTATGATTCAGATCGAACATTCAAAAACATCGGGCGCAGTTTAGAACTCAAATTTATCTGCCATAAGAAATGCGCCAGCAGCACAGTACATGCGTTTTTCAAAGCTCTTCTGTACAGAAGTGGAGAGAGATACGACATTGTAACTTCCGGCGTGTGCGTGGGAGTGTTCAGGGTCAATATCTGCCAAGCGTCTTCACTCTGCGTGTTTTAGCTTTAAAGACAGTGCGCCAGTTCCGATACTTTTTGACCACTCCTCTTATTTTATAAATCTCAAGGCTAATACCTTACATTAGACATTTCCGAAGTGACATTATTATAAGTTATTTGAACAACCTAGCGCAAAAAATTCAATATTCTGAGTATATTTGTGTACAAAAAGATATCCCAGCTGCAGAAAGATTCCACGAAAGCTGGGTAGTTCAGAGTACCAGTACGCCTCGCCGTTTCCGTCGACAAAACGTGCTCTAATATTGATACGATAGATTGATAGGATTATTTCTTTTACAGCTTTATTGGTAGTTGAAATTATGTTTGCTGAAAATAACTAATATATATTTTATGGTTATATATATATTTATTTATTAGATGCTTAATGCACTTAAAAATTTGCTGCAATAAGCGCTCAGAAAAGAAAAATTTAAATAATAATTTGTAAATCATTTAATAATTGAATGAATAAATTCGTCTTTAAAAGTATTATTACTTTTATTTCATTAAAGCTATTTTCATGCTTGACAATGTTTACAATTATTGTTTCCAAATTTTCATAAAAGTCGTTTGTTTTTGTTCTTAACTTTTTTATGATGGTGTTAAATTAATTTAGAATTCTAACTGAAATGGAGACGTAAATAATTAAGCATCAAAGTCCACTGCTGTAATGTGGTCTATTAATTATGTAAGAATTTTAATTATACTTTCTCAAGCTTTTTATCTTTTTTTGTGGGATCTGGAATTTTATACCTTATCTGAAAGTACTTTATTGGTTATGTCTCTCTTTAACATTATTCTAATCTTTAATATACTTTTACATTTATGTTTAAATTGCTAAGAAAATCTGTGTGCGAATATCTTCCTCCTATGCAATAATGATTTCTTACAAATTTATTTATTTGTTCAGAGTGTTATGTCTTAGCGTTTGCATATCTGCCATTGGACAGTGCTTCTCTACCATTGGAATCAATTCTTCTCATGTGATGCATACGAAGCGCATTTCCCTAATTTAACTTCGAAATACATAGAGAATCTCTAGATGAAAGATGACATGACGTCACCGCACTGTGTAACACGAACAAGGTGCGGTTAGCTATTAAATTAGGCTAGAAGCATTCCAATCAGTGCTTTTATTAATCGATTGATTAGTTACCTGTCAGAAATCAAAGATATGAAATGGAAAGGAACATACCATCCGCAGTGTAGTTATGCGACAAAAATAAGAAAACTAAGACCGGATAGTTTATCTTTTGCAAACCATCCTGGCTCAGTACGGCCAAATATAGCCCTTGTACCAAAAAAAACCAAATTCACTCGTTCACTCATTTTACAAACCATCCAGCAACTATCAAAATTTACGTTTGATTTTTAATGTGTTTAGTTGATAAAAAGTTACAAAATTTCATTAGTGATAAACTTTGCCTATTAAATCAACAGTCTCAGAGTGATATAGAGATCCGATGTTGTGTCACATCGTTGTATGTACGGACCAATTAGTGAATTATTTCATTTAAACTCAGCTCAATCATTTAATAATACTTAAAAAAGTTTTTCGGATATTCCTTTAGATTGAATGTAAAATTTGAATTTTCCATTTAATAATCCATCTCGCATTACGGACTGTGCCCAATATCTCCTTTTCCTTTCCTTATCTATATGTTCTATATACAGTAGTCACCAATGGAAACGTACCACTTGCATTTTTTTTATAAATATGGCATTTTAAATTGAAATTAGGGAAATAATACGGTTGAAAAGAAGGTAATTGTTATCTTTTTTCAATAGGAATGTATGATTGCATTATTGTTTTTGCTACTGCATCAGTATCGTGTATAAAATATGACAGAATCTTGGGTGGTATGTTTTCATTGACCACTACTGTATAATAAGACGCAAGCGAGGAAGGAAGCGAAAAGAAGGTATTTGTGATCTGTTTTCAATAGGAATGCATGATTGCATTATTGTTTTTGCTACTGCATCAGTATCGTGTATAAAATATGACAGAATCTTGGGTGGTATGTTTTCATTGAC
>BGPR01048138.1:0-11625 GCA_013235015.1 Araneus ventricosus | reverse complement strand
ATGCTTAATGATTTACATAAAAATTACTTTACAAAAATTAATACATTAATAAACATAAAAACAATTTCCTTTAAAAAGCGGAATGTCGTAGGTTGAAATAAATGCATATATAAATAAATATAAATTATGCATTTAACTACGAAAAAGGGCTCACCAGCAATAAGAAAATTGTTAGATATAAGCTCATTCATTTAATAACTAAACATTGAGTTTTAGAAAAATTCTGCTGTAAATAGAATAAAATATCTTCAAACGCATTCAGAACTGCTTATATTTCAATTTCAATGCAATCCTCCCACATAAAAACTATGAATAAAAGTCTGCAGCATTCCATTAATATTAAATAAATAAATGCATTCGCTGAAATGCGTTTCTATGAATAGAAATTCCTATATGGTATAGAGTTCTTTTCTTTAAAATTCGAAGACCTCTTGTTATTGTAACACTAAAACATATTTAAAAATTCAGTATTCCAGTTTATAATCTATTTAACTTTTTATTTTTCAATTAAGTAGTAGCTTGTTTTTGCACTTAAGGCTTTCCAGTTGAATTATAAAAGACCAGCAGAAAATCCGGCATTGCTCAGGATCCATATTTTTTCATATACCGGCCTCTTATTTTTTATTTCCCTAAAAATATTGTCACCAACTTACCCAACAAACGTGAATCTTCTTTGAATCTTTTCTTGTTGAATCAAAACTTTCAAATGTAGCCGTTTTACCACCTTTTAATAATATGGTTTGAATGAAAATGCGAGAAAGTTTTAAAAAGAACATTTATTTTAATCAATATATAGTTAAATAACCAATACAGTTTTACAATGTACAAATATGCTTATACTGTACAACTTGGTTACTGCGAAGCTTCTAAATAAAATGCTTTATAAATCAGATAAAGAAAGTCAAAATCGCTCGAGAACAATTCTATTCGAAAGAATTTCGCTGAAGAGCAATGCTCGAACAAAAAGAATACATTTAACCTCAGTTAAGGGGAAAAACTAAATATAAATACTCTTTATTAATACTATAAATAAAGTGAAATTGAAACTCACATCGCGCAGTAACTAAACTAACGTCATTGTATATTTGAGAACATATTTAAAGCTACGTAATAAAAACGGAAGTTAAGTGCATGCTGCGAAATAACAGCGGAAGTAAGAAGTCTACCTTGACCGAAAAAAAGCAATATTTCCTTAGCTTTAACAGTGGTAAAAACACGTGAATAAAGGATTTGAGGAAACAATATATTAGTTTGAATTTTATTTTATAACACTAAAAGCATTGTTGCAATTTGAGTTTAAAATGAATTTTGAAACGTTAATTACAGTTAGAGGAAAAATTGTACAACAATTAAATCGGTATCATTAAAAAGATAATTTTTTGCTCTTTAAGGTGATATAAAATTAATTTTCGTACCATAAGCATTTCAGAAGTTATTGGTGAAGAAGTCTAAAAATAATTTAATTTTTCTTATTTAATTAAATAAATAAAAATCTAATTCGAATTTTAAAATAATTTTTACGACGTTATATCCCTCTTGTGCTAATCCATCACTGTACCAAATTTGGTTGTCGTCCAAAGGTGTGGACGTGCATAAAGAACCAAGAAACGAACAAACAATCACAAACATACTTTCCTCTTTTATATAGATGTATAAAGAGTTATTCTTCAAAGACGATACCTTGAAAGTTTCTGTTTACTCATCGTATTGCGCGAAAAGTGCTTCTTTCAAAAATATTTTTATTATGAAAACAACATTTTGGTTCGTCTGTTTTCGATATCTTATAATAATCAGAAAAGGGAAACTCAAAGGTTTTGCTTAGAACCTGGATTGACCCATTTGAGTTGCATAGAAGTGAATTAGAGAAAAAAAAGAGATGCAATAAAGATTCCATGACATTTTTTAAATGAACTTAATTATTAAAGAGTAGAAAATATTTTTTAAAAAATCTACTTTAAATAAATAACAAAAATATAGTTTTAAGAAATGTTTTCATGAAATTCTTCCTAATTTTTCTTAGAATAGAGGTAAGTGAATAACTTATGAACATTTGCAGATGAAGAATAACAAATATTTAATTCACTTAATTAATATTTAATTACAATCAAGAAAAAACATTCTAGAATTATTTTATTCCTACATTGCGCAGTGATTGCATTTTGCATCACTGCATCTTTTAAATAAATAATTGATTTACAATACCTTTAAAAGGTGGTTTTGGGTCGAAATTCACAAAATTTTTATGGTTTTACTTTAAAGCCCATTTTTTACTTTCTAAATATGGTTTTATTTTATTTCTCAGATAAATAGAAATGGAGAAATAAAATTTTTTACATGCTGAAAACGGTAGCTAAAAACTAAATTGGAGGTTAGCTATTTTCCATCGTTTTATAAATTATAACGCACTCTGGAGTATAAATTAATTTGTTTTTCCTTAACTAATTGTATACTCTATCTTCAAGCCATGTCAGTTTGAATAAGTTTTTGAGTTTCGAAAAGCTATTGTGAACATTTTTGCCAAAATGCGCATTTGTGGAGTCACAAACTTCACATTTTGGGACATAGATAGCTGTATTATGTTATATTTAATGATTGATTTTATGGCCTTATAAGAGTATTTCATGAACTGGGAATAGTTCCTGGCCAACATATACATTGAAATAATATCTTAACCTCGATAACCATAGAATCGTCACTTCTTAGGAGACAGTCTTAAGTCAGTGGCAGGTACAAAAAACGCTGGAAAAAAATTGCAGGTTCTCGGAATGAAAAATTGTGATAAGATTTTGATCCTACAAATATTGCAAATTTTAAAAGAATTTAAATACATATATTTTTAATGAAAAGTCAATTAAAACTTTAAATGCATTTTTTTAAAGTTATATTTTGTCAAAAGTTACTTACGCAAAACATGATACTTCAAAAGATTATGAATATATTTCCCTGACACTTTGAATACATCTTATCTTAAGTGTTATAAAGGCAATGAACTAGGGATATAGTTCTGAAATCAATAGTTTTTGATTTAGAGCTCCTAAATATTGTTTATTCCTACGCAATTCGTGAAATTTTGAATAAGAGAATACGCGACTTACCATAACTTTCCTATAAATGCAAATATTTCTTAGATCCTAGTTCATTGCCTTCACCATAGCTGTAAGTGTGATGTGTAGAGAAAGAATTTGAATACATGGGTTAGAATTTCTGCTAGAGTGTTTTACTTTTAGCTCTAATTTTTACCATTTTTTACCTAAATTATCGCATTTTACTTAATCTCAAGTGGCACAAAATTTCATGACTGATATTATTCATTGTTTTGATCACATTGATTCAGAAAATAAGTGGAAATTGCGCATTAAATCGCTTTTTCAAAAATTCGTCTCCGGACATAGTCGGATATCTTAAAAAGCATTTTAATAAAGCCCAGATAGCAAAGAAGGTTGCGGAAAGGTTACCATTTCACTTTCCATAGCCTGTCCGCGAAAGCAATTTCGCGCAAACCGTTTCGGAAACGATTGCCGCAAAGTTTACATAGGAAAACTTTTTATGAACCACCTGTCCCATCATGTCTTTCTCCGTCCAGTATAGTGGTTATCGCGTTAGCCTTCCAATTCTATGAACGCCAGCTCGATCCCCGGTTTGGAGGACTGTGAAGTTTTGTCACAATCTACAATGAAATCGTACAAGTAAGTTCACTTAAAAATTAGATTAATCAAATTAATAATTAAGCTTTGATTAATTAAAATTCCTAATTAATCTACTTAATTGACATTCCAGGTAACTCTAAGTTGAACTAAGATGACGTCAGAAGAAGGGGAATAAGAAAGGGGGTTGGACCCCTCTGTAGAAGCACAGATTTGACAAGGGGGTGAAAAAAGTGGGGAGGGTTGGACCCTTCTGTAGGAGTACGGCTTCGGGGGGGGAAGGGGGTTCTATTTTGTCCGCCGAAGGAGAGATCTTAACAACCTTCTGAAAGGCCTGAAACAAGCTTGAGGAAAGCCTGAAACACGTTTGTAATAAAAGCTTGGGGAAATCTTACTAAAAACCTTACAGAAAACCTTGTTTCTTGTTGACTGGCGAACATTTCCTCTACCTTGCAAAAAGGTTCAACCCTTGTCATGGAAACCTTTGTGACAACCCTTTACCCTTGCCGACCAAAAGGTTTCCAAAACCTTTTAGACAAGCTTTCTTTGCTATCTGGGAGAAATTTTTAGTAAAAAAATTATTATTTTATCTAATTAATCTTAATTAAAAATGAAATTTTCTATTAATTTTTGAATTATTGTTCTGCATTTCTCATACATAATTTTTGTTTAAGAGTAAGAAATCAAACGAGTATCTGCAGCGCTTTCGCTTACAAATGATTTCATACACCCCATGTACATTGTTGCAACATTAATTTGCCTATTTTACCTCCCAAATGCTTAATAGAAATGAAGTTGCGATACCAGTCCAATCTAGGCGCAGGTCCAAATTTAGCGACTCTCCCTTAAACTGGACATTCACAAGTCTGTTCTACACCATTTGGACCAATGACCAATTTCGTGCCACCCAATTAAGCCGATCCATTTAGGTGGGTCATTCACGAAGGATTCAAACCTCACAACCGGTCGTTTTGATCCCCGCCTTCAAAAGGAGGCTCCCCTCATCTCCCCGCCCTGATTTATCCAGACTGACTCCCAATCACATTCACTTAGATGAGTACTTTTTTTCATTTTGTTTCATAAGATGATCAAACAGGCAGAATTTAAATAATAAAAATAGTCTTAAGGTATCCGAACACATTCGGAGCACTTTTTTTTAAAAATTGTGAAATAGAAACACCAAAATATGTTTTTTAGATTCGAATTTAATAAAGATTAATATTAGAGTATGATTTTTGAGTATAAATTATTATAAATTTACAAAAATCTTGAATTTCGGCTTCTTTTTAGAGGAAATTCTCCAAAACATCAGACATTCTAGAAGTCAAACTTTTGTAATAATTCAAATGAAACTAATACTAAAATAAACTAAATGCTATGGACTAATGCTTGTACTAGAATCTTAACATTATTTGCATAAATAAAAATTTTAGAGTTAATCGAACAATCATTATAAGATTTTCAGCAAATTTTCTATGTCATTTTTCAAATAAAAGACCATAATTAAAAAAATATTGTTACAATATACATTATTCTAGTGCATTCACTAGAGACACGTTTGAAGAAAGTGTTCACAAAATTTCAGAACAATCGAATGATAATATCTTGAGTTATCATGTTTGAAGTGTGAAAATTATGCATAAAATCTAGTTCTGAGAAAAATCAAATTTTAGTTTTGCCACGCACTTAAATTAAGTATCTAAACTTTAAAAAAAATTCCTAAAAATATACTAACATCATATTAACTAGAAAAATTGCAGTTTAAAACAATTTTTGACAGGTTTCTGTCCCTTTTAATTACAACTTCCGGTTAATTAAACGCCCACTTCCGGTTTTCGGATTGTTATAAAACAATTAATATCTCATCTTCTAATTAACGTTCCAACAAAAGTAAATATGTTTTAGAAAGGTAAATGAATGAACTACCCAAAACATCAAAAATTAAAAAATGGGAATTTTGCCCTTAAATCGACTTTTGAACGTGTTCAGATACCTTAAATAGTTACAATTAGAAATAAAAATTCTTATATCCTCAGTAGTTTTTGAAAATAATTATTTTTTTCAAGAATTTTAATAAAAATTTCAATGTTAAGAAAAACAGCACACTTGAAAAAATATTGGACAAATTTTAATTTTAATTTCACATGCGTACTTCTCAAACTATATAGAATGTAATAGACAGCAAGATAAAATTTATTTTAGTGAATAAATATTTTATGAACATTCAAAGCTAGCGTCATTGATTTTTTGCAAAAAATATCCTATGTTTCGAACTGAAAGTTACGGTAAAACATTACTAAATAAAGTTATCATAAAATCTGCGGTCTATTACATACTGAAAGGTTCATGACACATTTTTACCAAATTTCAATGAATTTTAATGAACTTTTTTTCAGATATCACGTTTTTCATGGACCAATTTTAGCAAAATTTTTATTTTCAGAAAAAAATTTAAAAAATAACACATTAGTTCAAATAAATATAAAGGAATAAAATATTCAAGGAATAAAAATAGAAACAAAGACAGTTTTAGAATCTTAAAAGTTGTGGCTTTATTTTTAGATCATAAAAAAGTTTTTGAATCTTTCTTCGAAAATCGCTTTTTCAACCTAGTCGGATACCTTAAAGTCCATACTTTTGTATCCGGAATCTGTATGTGAGTCATGAACATGTTCAATGAGTAAAAATTAGATCTAAACGATATGAGTGTTAGCGGAAAAAGAGAATTAACATTTCTGAGAATTTAGATAATTTATCAAGACTAATAAAGGCGGCAATTTGTTTTCCTCTCACGTCCTGATGTGCTAAAGTTTCGATCTTCTGTGCACTTGTGCAATGTTTTAACATATACAGAGCTTAATAATTTATTAATCAGTTAATTTAATTTAATTTTTTCCGTTCGAGTTGCGTCACCTTATAGTGGATTTGAGAAAAGTTAGATTTTTAAGATTCCATAAAATTTTAAATAATAACTAGCTGCCGTCGATGACCAATTGTTCGTTCTTAATATTAAGTAGAAATTTTCTGCTCGTCTAAGACGTGCTTATAGCTTGCAAACCATTTCTCATAACTGATTGTAATAGAGTTACTCACGAAAGATGTAATACAAAATCTCGTGCACATTTTTGTGGCATAATTTACAAAACTTTTCATTAGTGAAACGCAATTCAATCCGTTTTCATTGTTTAAACAAATATTTAATTGCCTGTTTCTATTTCATTTTTGAAAGCTGAGGTAATATTCTAATACACTCATCCGATTTGCTCGTACAATAATGACACAGACATAAGGGGCGGGGTTTTTTAAGCTCCGCCCAGCGTTATGTATAAAAATATTTTTTGGCATAACTTACAACAATACTTTTCATTGCACGCAATTCAAATAATAACGTCAAGTAGTAAATAATGTTTTACTGCGCATATGCGAAATATAGTTCTATATACTGTCAACAGATGGCGCCATCATACAAACATAAGAAAGGCGCAGTTCGGGTCCGCGCCTCACATTTTTCGTGAAAACGTCGGGATAAAATCATAAGACAAGTGTTTCGTATTAATATGTAATTTAATTATCAATCTCTTTAATACAGTATTTACACAGAGTAGTATAATGGTTACAGAATAGATAAAGTGAGTGAATAAAATAATTACAAAATACAATACTTTACAAACAAGAAACAAATCTAGTTAAATAAAAGTGTTTAAAAGAAATCCTAATTTTCAAGCAAAGCAACGAATTACACCATGTCTTCCTCTACACATTAAGTATTTTTCATATGTGTTTCCAGAATGTAACTCGTCGTACGAGCATTACATTTTACTGAATGAAGAATCTCAAATAACATTTCTCTACCGTCACAAAGTATTGAAATTTGAGAAGAGAAAACTGAACTGATATTTATTAATTATTTCCATCATCAACGCAACTAATTATGTTGAAAATTCCCTGAAAACTCCTAGCCTTAAATGTAGGTGTCTCGAAAATTAATCTTTCAGCTCAAACAGATTACGTTATGCATTGGCCTGTTAGTGCTATTTACTTTACCTGTATATTTGTATTCAAATTTCAGTTCTACTTAAGTGCATAAAGATCAACATAAGAAATGAAACTAAATTAAAGTATAAATTCGAAAAAAGGTAGAAACAAAAATGTCAAAGTTTAGAGCAAAAAAGAGCAAATAAAAGTAAAAAAGAGGACACGAATCTTAAAAAATGCATCGTAATAGTGGAACGCAACCAAATCAATGTAGAAAATAGAACAAAATAAAGAAAGCAATATAACATAATGGCGGAAACCGTCTTCTCGTACGTCTTCAGTGGTCAAAACAAAGAAGCAGAGTTTCAAATCGGACTTTTTTCTGTATAAGGGCATGACTTTTAGTCTAAGAGAGCCTAAATTTTGACCCAAAAAGTCCGAAAGTGGAATGGAAAAGAAAGGAACATCCTTCAGAAATAAAAGTGGAAAAATATACTCTTAATCCTCTCACACCGAGCGAGGTGGTCTAAAAATTTCCCCTTAACAAGGGAATGACTTTTTTTTTATTTTAATACCCGCGACGGCCCAGCCTACCCAAAAAGGGTGTAAGGCAAAAAAGGCCGCCGGGGAATCAAAGAAACCCCCGAGGCGCGTCGGCCAACGACAGGACCCAGCCCCTGCACCAGCATTTATTGAGTCAAAGAGAAAAGTTTACAAACATTGCCCATAGTGGCAGTAAAATATAAAAAGGGTGCCGGACACACAAACTGAATTAATGTAGTTACAAAAATAAAACACCAATACATACTATACTCAAACAGGATCAGAAATTGAATACAAAAGGTGCTGGACACAACACATAACGTCGTAACACAATTGATAAAAAGATACAAGCGATGAGGTCTCAAGCGACCAACTCATCGGTCGCCACGAAAATATACAATTAAAATGTTACAACAGATCAGCATAAAAATCTAGCAATACAAGCAATTAATAAATAAAATTATCATAAAACATCAATTACCATATATAAAAAGCAAATGTAAAACACACATAAAAGACAGACAAGACACACACACACATCACACCAATCACAGCAAACACATACACACCAAGTCATATAAAATGTTAAAAGAGAATTCCAAATAAGTCGTTTAAAAAGATCTAAACCC
Source organism: Araneus ventricosus (assembly GCA_013235015.1). NCBI lineage: Eukaryota > Metazoa > Arthropoda > Arachnida > Araneae > Araneidae > Araneus > Araneus ventricosus. The sequence continues at coordinate 2,834 of BGPR01048138.1, read as the reverse complement.
AAACCGGGAAACATCAGAGGGAGATCGACGACATCCGATTCGTTAAAAAGAGAACAGATAAAACAGTTAAAAAATTAAAAAGTCAATTAAGAAACACAATCCCAAATACAGGCTCGAAGGAGATCCCAACACACCCCAATTACCTACAACCAACCCCTGGAGAGAACGGAGGAACGAAACTAACCTCGTAAAAGTTTTAAAAAAACAACAACGCATAAACCGACTAGGGCCAAAAAAAGATTTAAATACGTCTCTATTAAAATATTTTATGAGTTAAAAATAAGATCACAAAATCTAACAAAAACAGACAAGTTTAAAAAGTTTAAAAGGTTTGCAGAATAAGCGTGGGATGGGAGAGCAGTAGACAATATATAAAAACCATTGGAAACAGTAAAATATTGCAATAAAATAATCAACAACAATATTCAACAACAATGCACAATACCACACAGTATAAAGAGATGAGGAACAAAAAGTATTTACAAAATAATGGCCAAATATGAAACGAAGTATAAAAAGTATAGGGAATGACTTTTAGTCTAAGGGGTTTCTTCTGGTACCCCGGTTGGGTTGGGAGACGTCGCTTTTCCCGTTGTTAGCGGACGGAAAAAGTGACGTACCCCACCCCAACCGGGGTACCAAAATAGACCCGTAAGAGAGCCAAATTTTGGCCCTAAAAGTCCAAAAGTGAAATGGAAAAGTAAGGAACATCCTTCGCAATAAAAGTGAAAAAATATACTCTTAACCCCCTCACACCGAGCGAGGCGGTCCCGGGCGGTCTAAAAATTTCCCCTTAACAGCTACGAAGGCCGGTCTGAGGCGGTTCGCTTCTTCTGAGGGAAGGCGTAGTTCTGAGATCGCTTAGGAGATAAGCGCGGAGGGGGTCCAATTAGCCTTGCCCACCTCAGCCCACTTCCGTGCGCCTTAAGGGAAGCTTACAGCAGGGGTGGGTGATGGGGTAAATTACCACCCAGGTTGGGAGAGTCCAATTCATGTCGTATCCTCCAAAAAAGTCCCGGTTTTATAGGGACTTGAAGATAAAATTATTATTATTATTATTTATTCAGTAGCTTCGGTATTAAAAAGTTAAGACACAAAAAAAACCAAATATTATCCAACCTTACCTCGCCATTTTAGGAGTGCGCCCGAAACAACAAATGCAAAGCCAAACAGGAAGGGAGAAGAAATAAAAAATAGCCCGCTCAGAGAAAAAGAATTAAGCGCCATCTATTGAAGCAGAAAAAGAACAGAAGAGAAAGTGTGTTTTGTTTTTTTTAATCCCTGAAGACGTAAGAGAAGAGTGTTTCCTCCATTATGTTACCTTGCTTTCTTCATTTTGTTCTATTCTATTATGTGCATAAACATATTTTCGTGTAAATTTGTCTGATGAAGTTCAGTATTTCATTGCGTCTTCTGAACATTAATTCGATAGGGATTAAATTGCAAATATTTGAATTAATCGAAATCCCAAGGAAGAAGAACATCAAATTACTAATTCCAATTAATCGGAAAAAATGTTTGCATAAAATATATGTCAATTCAGAATATGCAAAATGCGAAACGATTGGGTGAAATAAAAGCATGGAGCACTTGGGAATTAAACAAAACGCTTTGAGCGAGTTTCGCAAACACGGATGAATAAATCTGAAAAATGCTCTGTCTCGCATTTTATTCAGAAGAAGAGAGTAGGAATTTATTTATAGTTACTGAGTTTTGCTATCGGTTTCAAACATCAGGTTATATCTAAATACTCTTTGATTTATGTTTAAAAGATTTTTTAATATACCGTAAAACTTTGCACCTATTTTCATGACTTCAGAGGGAATTTCGAAATTAGTTCCCTGTGTTTTCTCTAAAAAAAAGTTTTATCTGATATTTACCTCGTTGATTGATTACTAGAGAAATGTTTTTCAGCAAAAATGCGGCAATACAGTTCACAAACAGTAATTTAAAAATAAATTATAATCGTTCAAAATTTTGGTGCAATGTTACCTCATAGTGGGCATTCTTTACACTGGTTATATTTTTAGGAATATTTCGATAACAAACTTACTATGTGAAATGTTAGGTCTATTTATTGAAAACCTGTGATGAAATATAGAAGAAAAATATTTTTTATACACATCTAATTATAAAAAGTTTGCACCATTGTATCCGATCAAATCAAAATGGCATTTTAGAAAACTTTTGTATGGCCACTGTTGGGTGTATTATTAATGTATATTTACCTATTACTTCACCTTTTCATATTTACCTATTACCTCACCTTTCCATATTTACCTATTACCTCACCTTTCCATATTTACCTATTACCTCACCTTTCCATATTTACCTATTACCTCACCTTTCTTAGTTAGATACGCGTTTATTCTCATTTTAAGATCTATACTGTTGACAAAAAAACCAGTCACTGAAAGGGTCTATTGTTACAAAGATGTAATGTCGCTTTCCTACCTCGCTAGTCTTATAGTTAGGAAGAGAGTTTTTCAGGGGTAAGCATGGAATGACAGGCAGCGGCCAGGCCTGGACCCCTAACCTTGGCGACCATTTTGGCGACTTGGCAACAAATTTGGCGACTTTGGTGACAAATCGAAGATTCTAGAAAATGCGATCATTTTCTCGATATCTCCATTAGGAGAGGAAATACTAGAATGTGCTAGATAATTCCATGTGATGTCACGACCAGTCTAGAAAGGGTATATAAACGGAGTGCGAACGCCTCCGAGGAACGACTTTGGAGTTTCGTCTGTAGTGCGAGCTGGAAAGCCTGTGAGCTGAGCGCTATTGAAAGTTCTGTTACTGTCTTTATTAGTGATTTGCTGACTGTTTCTGTT